>QEPC01014254.1:6447153-6528686 GCA_003113815.1 Sphenodon punctatus | reverse complement strand
TCACCAACACCTCATGATCGACTGTGTCGAACGCAGCCGAAAGGTCTAGCAGGACCAGTAAGGTCTGCCGACCCGGGTCCAACGCCAGATGGAAATCGTCAACCAAGGCCACCAATGCAGTCTCTGTACCATACCCAGGCCAAATCCCGGACTGAGAGGGGTCAAGGAAACCGGTGCGGTCCAGGTGTTCTTGGAACTGCCATGCCACAGCCCGTTCAATAACCTTCCCTAAAAAGGGAAGGTTAGAGACCGGCCGATAACTGGCAGGAGCATCAGCATCAAGAGATGGTTTCTTGAGCAGGGGCCTAACCACAACCTCATTCGGCAGGTGACACCATCTGAAACTAATCCCACAAAACAGGACAGGACAGGGCATCCATAGCCCCAAGATGATCCTCTGCAATAACTGGAACCAAAATCATGGCAGATGCGAGCGATCTTATCTACAAAGTACTCGATGAACTGGTCACAGTGGTGACTGGATTGCTCCAGGTCCAGGCAGAGAAAGGCAGGACTGACTAAACCTTTCACCAACCGGAAAAACTCCGCTGAACGTGACTTTGCAGATGCAATAAGGGCAGCAAAGAACTGCTTCTTTGCTGCCTGCACCACCACAGCAGAGGCCTTTAAACTGCTCTTATGCTGCGATCGATCATACTCATCGCGAGTCCTGTGCCACCATCGCTCCAACCTCTTGCTCTCCCGCTTCAAGCACCGCAGGCCCTCAGTAAAACAAGGAGACCTTTGGGAGACTCGGGAGGGCAGCGGACACCTGGGAGCCACTCTGTCAATGGTCTCGGCCAACAAGGTGTTCCAGAAGGCTACGAGATCATCGAATGAGTGGGTGTCAAGGTCCAGGGGAAACTCCCCCAGAGCATTCTGGAACAGATCCGGTTCCATACATCTCTGGGGTGGACTGTTCTAATAAGTTCTGCACCCCGTTGGGGGCTGACATGCACCAGGATGCATGCCTTAAGGAGGTAATGGTCAGACCATGACAAGGGCTCAATCCCCCTGACTTCTATTAACTGACCCCCCTGCCTCAAGGCCAGTGCAGAAAACCAAATCCAGTGATGCTCATATTTAGTATCTCGCTTGTGTTTGATTCTACTTAAAATGAATCAGCATTTTTAAATGCTGGCCATGGTTCAGCATGGGGTTTACATTTATTATTATTAATAATAATAATTAATTAATAGAAGGTCTAGACCTCAAACTCTGGACCTTCTGGCTTAAAGATACACTGCCACTCTGGGAAATATAAAAAATAATACACCAGCAATATAAATGGTAATTGTAAGCCTACATGACCATGTGCCAACATGTAGGGTTCCAGTTTCCCCCTGAAAGGTGAATTTAAGTACAAGGACCTATTCAGAAAATTAGCTTCAGCCTCTGTCAGGGCAGGTGACTCAAGGCTGAAAGCAGGGCTGGTAGGTAGGTGTGGTTGGAGGGAGAAGGAAGGCAGAGCCAGAGGTTTGGAGAAGTATCCTTGGAAAGTCTGGGATGTCTTTAGTTAAACTGTGGCAACAATGTGTAAAGAGAGGAGGGCAGCTGCAGAGATAGGAAAGGGAATGGGTGAGACTATCCATCATTCTTAGATTTCCACTGTACTTTTCTTTCCTGTTAGTATGATCACTTAAACCTCTTCTCCTTTCTCCTCCCCCAGACTGCAGGACTCAAGTGGACTGCAGGCCTCAAACTCTGGATCTTCTGGCTTAAAGATAAAATTATCCACACTGGCACCAGAGTGCTCTGGGGAAGCAGGGGAACTTCAGCATAGCTGTCTTTTGTGAAGTACAACTTCCCCATACCTAGCTCACTGGATTTGCTACTGGTGACCCATGCTCTGATTAGCCAGAGACTCCTATTTTTAAGTTCCTGGGTCACAATAAACCTCTTTTCTGAATAATCAGCCAGCCTTGCTTCAAGTCCTGCTAGTCCTAATGAAGAGAATAAAATAAAAATGAAAGAGCATAAGCATTATCAAATTAGATGTAAAAAACAACAGTAAGGCAGGCTAAGAGGGAATATGAAGAGTGATTTGCTAAAGATGCAAATAATAATAATAAAAATGTTTTCAAGTACATTAGAAGCAAGAAACCTGCTAGAGAATCAGCTGTGCCATTAGATGCCCATGAGGTCAAAGGGGTGCTCAGGGAGGATAGAGACATTGCAGAGAAGCTGAATTAATTTTTTTCCTTCGGACTTCACTGCAGAGGGTGGTGGGGAGATACTTGCATCATAAGTTTTTGTAGGTGATGAATTGGAAGAACTGTCACAAATCAATGTGACTATGGAAGAGGTTCTAGAGCAAATTGACAAGCTAAGTAGTAATAAATTACCAGAATCAGATGGTATTCACCCCAGAGTTCTGAAGGAAATCAAATATGAAATTGCAGACCTTCTATTGGTAATTTGTAACCTATTGCTAAAATCTGCCACTCTGCCTGAGAATTGGAGGGTAGCAAATGTAATGCTGATATTTTTAAAAGGTTCCAGAGGTGTTTCTGGAAACTACAGAGCCTGACATGGATGCCAGGCAAACTGGTGAAAACAGCTGTGAAAAACAGAATTACTGGGCATATTGATAAACACAGCAAAATGGGGAAGAGTCAACATGGATTTAGCAAAGGGAAGTCATACATCACTAAACTATTGGAATTTTTGAGGGTGTAAATAAGCATGTGGATAAGGGTAAGCTGGTCAACATAGTGATCTGCATTTTCAGAAGGTGTTAAAGTCCATCATGAGAGACTCTTGAGGAAATTAAATGGTCATGGGATAGTGTCCTATCATGGATTGGTAACTGGTTAATAGGCAACAAAGAGTAGGTCTAAATGGTCAATTTTTGTAATGTAAATAGTGGCCTGCCCCAGGAATTGGCACTGGGACCGGTGTTTAATATATTTATTAATGATCTGTAAAAGGAAGTAAGAAGAAGTAAAATGATCAGATATGCAAATGACACCAAGTTATTCAAGATAGTTAAAATACCAGCAGACTGTAAAGAATTGCAGGATGATCTTGCAAGACTGGATGACTAGGCATCTAAATGGCAAATGAAATTGAATGTGGACAAGTGCAAAGTGATGCACACAGTGAAAAATAATTCAAACTAAATGTACACAATGGGTGATTTCAGACGTGACGAGATCACGCTGAACCACAGTGAACCACGGTGAACCCCGCGGCGGGGCGAAAGGCCCCTGAACGTCTGCACAGCGTGCGCCAGATGTTGGCCACGCTGAATCTGCACATGGGGTCAATTTGAACCACGCTTCCCGGGCTAGCCGGGGGAAGGTCCCGGGAAGCGTGGTCAAATGGACCGCGGGCCGTGGCCAACAAAAAGTAACNCAAAAGTAGGGTCCTCGATCAGCAACTCCAACCAGAGAGGCAGCTATTACTAACTCAGAAGGTAGCCCCCACCTATTTGGATATCAGTCCCCCTAGAAAGGGTGACAACTACCTCATAGCATGGATAGATTCATTTCTCAGACAAATATTTATGAAAATTTGTTGTAACGTGTAGCTCTGCTCTATTGGAGGGGCACTACAAGGGAAGAAAGGTTTTGCCCTTTGTGCCCCTGCCAGGAGGTTGAGTCAGCTGAGCACATATTTTTTTGTCTGTCCTCCTTATTCTGGTCTTGGAGGCAAATATTTCAGAACCTTATTACCGGAACAGTTCCTCTCCTATGAGAGGCTGTTCATTAAATTCTTAAGGAAAATCAATTTGGTGACAACAAGATCGGTCACCAGCTTTTGTGTTGAAACCACCCTCCTTAGGCAGGAGAGCCTACATATTTAGGATTATCCAAAGAAAGAGCTATTTGCCCTTATGAGCAGCTATGATGGATAACTGCATGTAGACCATCATGTCGCTTGGGTTGATGTGTTATTTCATCTTATTACTGATTTTAGTATATAATATTTTGTCTGGTAACCCCTTCTGGTCCCTACCTGTTGCATGAGTTTTGGTAGTCTTATTGGAGGGTGCAATTATTTATTGGTTGTAGTTAACTGCCTCTTTTCTGGTTTTAGAAGTTTAATTTCGATATTTACCTCGATTTGTATTTTTGAAAAAAAAATTAATTTAATTGTTCCAATGACCTTTAGTCACGCAACTAATAAAATAAACTGAAACTGTTTCTGAGGAGTTCTTCTAAAATGCAATGGTTCTTCTAAAGTGCAAAGAGTCACAACTAACAAGCTCTCTTAGCCTATATGCTAAGCAGAGCAGGTCACCAGAATTGGATCACACCCACATTCTTTTGGATGTTCTACCTCTTCAGTTCAGACTTCCATTTAAAATTCAGGGCCCAGCTATCACCGTGGTAATATCTCCCTGGACCTTTGGAGCAGCAGCTGGAATCAGCAGTGTTACTTTAGCTGACAGACCACAAGGGGCTCTTTAAAGGGCCAGAGGCAGATCTTTCTGAGAAGAGGAGCTTTGTCCATGGACACAGCTACCAGCAGAGATGAAGCTGAGAAGAAGTCTGACAGTCATAATTGAAGATTCATTTCTTTGGTTAATCAGTTTCAAAATAATTGGGCTAGGCAGGCTGGCTAACTCCTCCTCATATCAGACAACTCCAGTTTAGCAGTTCTGAAAGTGGAGGACAGGGAATGCATGGCACAGCAAGTTTCCCCGACACAGTAGTCCTGGTCAATAGCAACCAGAGGTTTTAGAACTGTATACATAATAACAAAGTGTAAGGCTTAGGGCAGAGAGGTGTGGTCTAGACATAACATGGGTCAGGCCAGGTAGTCCATTAGCACAGTCATCAGGCAGAGGGATGAGCAGAGGCATAAGACACTTGCCCAGGTTACTGGGGCTGGTGATTCTCCTGTCAGGGAATCTCCCCATTGGGAAACTTAACGCCAAGGTCTGCACATGGGCACGGGGCTGAAAGCGTAAGCTGGATCTAGCGGCTTTTTTTCCTCCGAATGTCAGGGCTGGATTTCAAGCCCTGACATTCGGACGAAAAAAGCCACTGGACACAGCTGATGATGCTTTCAGCCACGTGCAGAGCTGAAAGCATGTGGCTGCCGGCGTCAGAGACGCTCTAGGCCTTCCGGGGAACCGGGTTTCCCCGGAAGGCCTAGAGCGTCTCTGACACCGGCAGCCACATGCTTTCAGCTCTGCACGTGGCTGAAAGCATCATCAGCTGTGTCCAGTGGCTTTTTTCGTCCGAATGTCAGGGCTTGAAATCCAGCCCTGACATTCGGAGGAAAAAAAGCCGCTAGATCCAGCTTACGCTTTCAGCCCCGTGCCCATGTGCAGACCTTGGCGTTAAGTTTCCCAATGGGGAGATTCCCTGACAGGAGAATCACCAGCCCCAGTAACCTGGGCAAGTGTCTTATGCCTCTGCTCATCCCTCTGCCTGATGACTGTGCTAATGGACTACCTGGCCTGACCCATGTTATGTCTAGACCACACCTCTCTGCCCTAAGCCTTACACTTTGTTATTATGTATACAGTTCTAAAACCTCTGGTTGCTATTGACCAGGACTACTGTGTCGGGGAAACTTGCTGTGCCATGCATTCCCTGTCCTCCACTTTCAGAACTGCTAAACTGGAGTTGTCTGATATGAGGAGGAGTTAGCCAGCCTGCCTAGCCCAATTATTTTGAAACTGATTAACCAAAGAAATGAATCTTCAATTATGACTGTCAGACTTCTTCTCAGCTTCATCTCTGCTGGTAGCTGTGTCCATGGACAAAGCTCCTCTTCTCAGAAAGATCTGCCTCTGGCCCTTTAAAGAGCCCCTTGTGGTCTGTCAGCTAAAGTAACACTGCTGATTCCAGCTGCTGCTCCAAAGGTCCAGGGAGATATTACCACGGTGATAGCTGGGCCCTGAATTTTAAATGGAAGTCTGAACTGAAGAGGTAGAACATCCAAAAGAATGTGGGTGTGATCCAATTCTGGTGACCTGCTCTGCTTAGCATATAGGCTAAGAGAGCTTGTTAGTTGTGACTCTTTGCACTTTAGAAGAACCATTGCATTTTAGAAGAACTCCTCAGAAACAGTTTCAGTTTATTTTATTAGTTGCGTGACTAAAGGTCATTGGAACAATTAAATTAATTTTTTTTTCAAAAATACAAATCGAGGTAAATATCGAAATTAAACTTCTAAAACCAGAAAAGAGGCAGTTAACTACAACCAATAAATAATTGCACCCTCCAATAAGACTACCAAAACTCATGCAACAGGTAGGGACCAGAAGGGGTTACCAGACAAAATATTATATACTAAAATCAGTAATAAGATGAAATAACACATCAACCCAAGCGACATGATGGTCTACATGCAGTTATCCATCATAGCTGCTCATAAGGGCAAATAGCTCTTTCTTTGGATAATCCTAAATATGTAGGCTCTCCTGCCTAAGGAGGGTGGTTTCAACACAAAAGCTGGTGACCGATCTTGTTGTCACCAAATTGATTTTCCTTAAGAATTTAATGAACAGCCTCTCATAGGAGAGGAACTGTTCCGGTAATAAGGTTCTGAAATATTTGCCTCCAAGACCAGAATAAGGAGGACAGACAAAAAAATATGTGCTCAGCTGACTCAACCTCCTGGCAGGGGCACAAAGGGCAAAACCTTTCTTCCCTTGTAGTGCCCCTCCAATAGAGCAGAGCTACACGTTACAACAAATTTTCATAAATATTTGTCTGAGAAATGAATCTATCCATGCTATGAGGTAGTTGTCACCCTTTCTAGGGGGACTGATATCCAAATAGGTGGGGGCTACCTTCTGAGTTAGTAATAGCTGCCTCTCTGGTTGGAGTTGCTGATCGAGGACCCTACTTTTGAGACCCCCTAATGCTCCTTTAAAACCCAAGCAAAGAAAAGCCTCTTTGGAGAAGCCCAACTTGTGGACTTCTCCCTCCACCGTTTCCTCCCACCCCCCGCAGGAAACCGGAGGAGGCAGCCAGGGACACCAAGGACCTTTCCTGAGCCCGGAATACAAAAACCCGCACCCAATATTTGATCACAATGACCAAAGTGCAATAATGAATTGTTCGAATAGATGCTTCAGAATGAAGAATAGCCTGGGGTGTACCCTGAGGGACCCCTAACATAGCTCGTAGAAATCCATTCTGCACTGATTCTAAATTGGCAAAAAAACTAACCCCCCAAGCGGGGAAGGCGTGCAGATACTGGGTGACAACCTTAACCTTAAACAACTGTACGGCAGGCAAAACAAACTGGTCTCCTCCTTTGTAAAAATAACTAACAATAGAGGCCGTAGTTCTCTTTGCCAAGGACAAAGCAGCCTTGGTGTGATTTCTCCAGCTAGGGGACAGAAACAGAATGCTAAAGTTAGAAATAATTTTGGGGCAGCGGCTGGAAATATATCATTATATGGACACCCATAGTCAATTCAGCCTTACCACAGGTCGAACCGGGGCAATTGCCACGGGTCCCTATCTTTCTGGGGGTCCCAGTTTTCACCATGGCAGGGTTTAGGAGCCCAAACGTGACCAACTTTAGGACTCCACAGAGGATGAGGGCCACTAGGGGCCCTAAATTTTAACTTTGCCCTAGGTCCCATAAATGGTAAGACTGGCTCTGTGGGCACCCATATTTACATAAAGAAAATCATCCCTCTAGATGATGATGATAAGTAGCCTGACATCAGTCCATGCATTTGAAAGGGATGAAAAAAGATTTCATGGTCTGGAGTGCATTATTTCCTCTTCTTTCTCCTTCAGCTGACTACAGACAGACTTAGGGGTGTGTAGCACTTAACTCTTGTTTTCTGTGTTAAAAACCCATCTGTTTTTGTCAAAAACCTGTTTTCATTCATTTTATTTTAAAATAATAACAAAAAAACACCCACTGCACACATGCGGAATGGCTACTGGACCAGTCTGCGAGGCAGGCCCTTTTTCAAAATTGCACCAGCAGTGTGGGTACCATTTTGAAAAAGGGCATCTAGTCTGCACATGTGCAGACAGTCGGACCAACTGCCCTTTTCCAAAATGGCAGGGATGTTGCTGGTGCCATTTGGGAATGTGCTGTGAATGCACAGAATGGCCCCAGAAATATTCTTTATTAAAATAAAATGGAAAAAAATCCCCAAAATGAATGAAAGCAAATGTGTCATTTGCTTATTCATTTGTTTTCAGAACATTAGTTACTAAAACAAATGGGGCTCCATTCATTTTAGTAACTAATAAATCTAAAACAAATTTCACTATCAACTCTGTCATCTGAACTTTGCTGACTTTCTAGAAATTTGAATACTAGCTTAGTCTTGGAAAGACCAAATGCTGCAAAAATTACTATGATTAGAACTAAGATGAGTATTGATGGCTGCCTTTTCACATCTGTACTCCATCTACTGTCTGGTAACTAACTTTATTTTTTCCAACCCAAGACATTTGTGCTATGCTCTTCTCTTTTCAAGGCCACTTCAAACTTGTGCATAGGGCAGAATTTGACCATGCACTTTCTGCCTCATGTGGCCTCCCATCATGCACCTGGAATGTGCATGCAAATCAGGTATGCATGCAAATGGCATACACTCAGGGAGGGCACATCCATGGGGCAGATTGCTTTCTCACACACCCAAGGAGAACACCGCCAGATTCTCTGTTGATGCTGTCAAGGGGTGTGTTCAGAAGTGCTGCCATCCGCTGCCAACACAGACTTACCCGGGTGGTGGTGGGAGCCAACGCTCCTGTTGGGATCCGGTCTGGCCTCTGAACTAATGTGATGGCGGTCAGGCTGGGAAGCGGTCAGGGAGATGCACAGCTGAGTGTCCACCCACCTCTGCCTCCACGCTCCCCCTCAGCTGATGAGCAGCTATGGTGGTCAATGATGGCTGCCATGGTGCCTGCCCTCCTGCCCCCGCCACTCCAGATCAGGTTCAAGTAAAGCAGGCTTTCAAATGTGAAAGCCCACTTTACTCTGGTTCCAACAGCTGGATCCCAACTGTGGTGGGGGCTAGTCTGGGCTGTGAAACTAAAGCAGGTTAAGCTGTGCCACTGTCACATCTGAAAACACTCAGAGAAGTAATGCTACAGTCATGCAATATTCCTGTATCCTGTTTTGTTTTTGTACTTGGAATGGGATTGCATCTCCCAAACTCCTCATTTCTGTTTGATATCTCCTTCTCCCCAAGGAGAGGGACTGAGGCCTCTCCCTCCATCACACCTCTTAAAAGGTGGTTCATTCAAATACATCAGTTATCAATAAAAAGAACTGGATGCTGAAATATCAGTTATCAGCTAACTTTTAGTTCAATACTCCTCAAAGGGGAAAGGGAACCAGGATTCCTTGCCAAGCTTTTAAGAGGGGAATACAGGTGGTTAGCAAAAAATCTAGCATTCTGTCACTCCCTTCTGTCCAAGAAGATATTTACTGCCTTTACATTTCCTTGAGATACACAGGGGCTGCAGGCTCCCCTTAGGGCTAAGAACCAAAGGGGACCCCTGATCAGGGTGTCTATCCAAGATCAAACGTGTACTGTAAATAATGTATGCAGTCCAGGATTTTGGAACACCCCATTGAAAGGGAAAATTCCCTGGGGGTGTTCTCCTTGATTTGGGGTGGGGGTGAAAGCCCATTGTAAGGGAAAGTAATCTGCTCCATGGATGTCCTCCCTGAGTGTATGTCATTTGCATGCCTGCCTGATTTGCATGCACATTCCAGGTGCATGATGAGAAGCCACAGAAGACAATTTGGGGGACCCCTTGGACAATAGGAACTTAGTTCCCTCACCTGAGCCACAGTAGTCTTGAACCACCGTAATCTGGACAAAGCCCTGGGGCTGGGTTGGGTTTGGGCCAACATAACCTGCCAAGCTGTTGGAAATGGTACTCATCAAGATGCTGGGCCATTGAAAACAACTGGAGATGGCCTCTGTATGCTGGTAATGTTGCTAGAGAATGTCTTTAGGTATAATGTCAATGGGTGTCTGAATGTGTGTTGCCCTTAATATGAACGCTGCTTTGGCCCTGTGTTTACCATGTGGTGCTATTTAGACAGAGTCTATCTTGGGGTAATTGGTGTTTTGCTAATTTGTTTGCTATCTGATCTCAGCATGCAAGCACTGCAGCCTTGTTTCCCATGTTTTACCTGCTAGCATGCCATGCTATATCATTAGACACAATGTTGGCCATGTGTTCAGCTGGAACATGCAAATTGTTCTTGTGATGCCATGGTGTTTACATTGTATGTTCTATGGGTGGCTAAATGGGTGTTGGGATTGTTATGGTGCTTACACACGATGACCAAACATGCTTAGAGGTTTGGACACCCAATCTTTGTTATGTCTAATGTCTTCCTTCCTTGTGAGGCCTTGAGAGATCTCTGAAGTACTGATATTGGAGAGCACCAGTCCAGTTAGTGCCCAGGAAGTCCCTCTGACCCAGACCCTAGCTGAAATCACTTGCTGTGTCAGAGACAGGCTCCCAGGGTCTCCAGAGGACAGTGCCAGAGAGAGCAGCCAGTGTTGGGTGACTGGACCTGGTAAGCCCCTCTGACCCAGTCCTTATCTGAAATCACTTGTTGGGTCAGGAAGCGGGCTCCCATGGTCTCCAGAGGTTGGTGCTAGAGAAAGCAGTAGGGATGAGTGAACAGATTGCAGTTCGGGTTCGACCGTTCGGTTCGGCTGCGTTTGGTTCGGCCGTTCGGTTGCGTTCGGTTCGGCAATTCAGTTAGTTCGCCGGGTTTGGGTTCGGCCATTCGGTTCGGCCGTTCTGCCGTTCTGGAAATGCTATGGGTGTTTTTTTGTTTTTTATATGTTTTTTTGGTTTTTTATTGGGTTTTATATGGTTTTCTTTTGTTTTTTATTTGGTTTGTTTGTTTTTATATGGGGTTTATTTATTTATTTATTTTCTCTAATATTATATATATCTATCTACACTAAATCTAACTGCTATTAACTATTCTAAATGCTATGAACTAAATGGATTATCTAATAAGTACACAGACCTACTACAAACACTAAAACTAAATCACTAACGCTATCTCTATCACTAAGCTAGCTCCTACAACTCTCTACTATCCCAACCTATCTCTCTCTATATATATATCTATATCTCTCTATCTATCTCTATATGGGATGGGGGGGGGGGAATCACAAACAACACAAGGTTTCAGTTTAAGGTTTAAGTTTCATTTCAGTACAAAACTGAAATGAAACTTAAAGCAATCTAATAATCCTACTCAACACCTGCTGTTCAGTGAGCTCAGAAGGTGTTGGGAAGGGGGGAGGCAGATAGTTTCATTTCTTGCAAGCCTCTCCACCCCTGGTGCCTGGAAGTCTGCTCCTCAGTGACTAGTACTACCCCTCCCTGTCACCTTACAGTGAACTTTTTTTGCCACCCGAATGCGGTCCGAACTGACTGAACTGTTCGGCCATTTTGCCGTTCGGTTCTGTTCGGTGCGTTCGCGTTTCGTGTTCGCTCATCCGAACAGGTCGAGTTCGGACCAAACTTCCAAACCGCATTCGCCCATCCCTAGAAAGCAGCCAGCATGGGATGACTGGACCTGGTAAGCCCCTCTGACCCAGACCTTAGCTGAACTCACTTGCTGGATCAGGAGGCAGGGTCCCAGGGTCTTCTGAAGACTGCACCAGGGAGCTGCAACAGCCTGTGAGGAACAGCCTCCCTGTGCCGGGTTGAGACGAAGACTGCTGAGGCATGCCTGAGGATGCTAGCGACAGAGAGCAGCAGCAGCTTGCATGGGACAACCAGGGTTCTGTGAACGGAACATTCCCCCGCCCCACCAAGAACCATGAGTGGGGTGAAGGGGTTTAGGAACACAGAACAGTGACTCTTTTCTGTGGCACTGAACTCTTGTGCTGAGGTGGGATTTATGTGCAGGACGTTCATCAGTACCATATGCTCCTTTGTCTTAATACTTTGTTAAGTCTTACCTTTTAATAAAGCTCCTTTGTTCATAACCTAGCTGGCATGCTTGCAAGTGAGGAAAAGTAACAGCCTGCCAGGCTGCCCAGTAAAATTTAGTGTCCCAGATTTCTGGGTGGGGGCTCGAGCCAGTGTGTTTAGTTGGGCCAACCCCTTGGAAAGGTAACCCAACCCTTCCTGCCACAGACGCCATTGGCACATGGGTTACATCCACGTTCACATTGACTGTGTGCATGGCACACACCATATACTCACTAGATGTGTGCATTGCACATTAGCAGTACGTGCACATACAAAGCTTGGACTGTGGCCTAGTAGAAGATCCTATTCACCTAAAAGGGATGACCGTCTTCCTTCCAAAGGCAGAAGGAAAAAAAAAGAAAAGGGGGGGCGGGAGGGAGCAGAATCTTAAAGACCAGAAAACAAAAGCAGGCAAGCAAATAGAGTCCTATTATAGGTTTACAAATACTTTGTGATTTACAAGCCAATCTCTACATTTCATTATGTTTATACTTGTGAAATAAGCATTGAGAAATGTAAGAAGTTCAATGTTTAAAAAACAAAAACTTACAAACCCCCCCCCCCCATTCCTTGGGGCAGTAGAAAAGCTTGAGGATTTTCTGGAAATTTCTGCTTCCCCATGTGCAGGAGAAAAGATAATGCATTTTTACACACACGTTAAAGTTCTGGATTGTTCAATCTTCTGGGCTTACAAGTCCACAAGTAAGTTCCGGATGCATTTTTCACACACACTGCCCTGAGGCAGTTCCTGGATGCATTCTTCACACAAACACTGCCCTGAGACAACCTAAAGTAGCCGCAGCTGTAGATGTGAAAGGCTGCCATGGAAACCAAGTGACCACAGCTGCCTGGAGCAAAGCAGTTTACCAGGAGAACCTTTTACACACAAAAGTTCTGGGAGAAGTTTCACGCAGAAGTTCAAAAATCCAGATGTTTAAGAGCTGGGTGAGTGATTTAGACACATAGAAAGTTCTGGATGTTAGAGCAAACATCCAGGATAAATGTGTGGGTAAAAACACCCTATGATAGAGGTCATCCAGTGCTACCTAGAGTCAAGGACTTTAATGGATGGAGGATTGTGCCCACATATTTTACAACCTGAAGTACTACAGAATCAATAGGAGTGAAACAAAATACTTCACAAGCAGTCTTTACCACTTGGCTTTCTTTCACAACCCTCTGGTGGAGCTCTACATATTAGCTCCATTTCTCCAAGGGTAAAAGCAGATGTGATGGTGGCCTACCTGGGCCAGTACTCGCCCACATGCTTGGTCCCCACCTCCAGATGTTGTCCCAGGACTGCACTGGAGTGAGCAGGAAAACGGCCTGAGATGTGCCCTGGGCCTGATCCTAGATGCCCAGGCCAAAGGCTGCCCAGGCAGGCCAAAGTGGCCCAGTGCATCTGTCTTGCCCTGCTGCGGAGCGGTGGCTGCCATGACCGTGCATCATGGATGGTCACCATCACTGTATGTCATGGCAAGAGGTGGGGTGCTGGCAGGGTAGGGTAGGGTAGGGCTGCCCACCCATGAGGGCCACCTATCCCTTTGTTGCCCCCCCCCCCCAAAAGCAGGGTGTGTGGACGGTGGGATGGCTCTCCTGGTGACAGGCACGTTCTGTGCTGCTCACCACTTAGTACCATGGTTTCCTACCTCAGGCCTGGGAGCCACCCCCCACACCTACATATATAATTTTTTTTACCCAATGTTTGTTTTTCTCTTGTCCTTTGGCTCAGAACACCACAACTCTGTAAGGAGTGCCTATCCCACTGCTTTGACAGTCAGTCTCTCAAGCTCTCTTCCCGTGTTCTTCCAAAATTCCCACCTGCTTCCATTATCACTATTTCTCCAGGCCTTTATTTTCCAAGTAAATCCACTTGCCTTTTCTGTTCAGCTATGAAATCTCTGCTGTGGGCGCTTGGTTCTAAAGTATCAGCAGCCTCTCCTCATTGCTAGTTCATGCTTTCCCTCTGGTCTGAGTATAGTCTCGGTTACATGGGTCTCTGGCCTGGTGTTTCTCTCAAAGTATAGGCAATGTCTGCAGATGAAAAGTCTCATGAGAGTAGAAAAAATCCTGTGATTTATTTTTTTTGCAGACTTCAGCTTGTGACCTCTTGAGAAACCTCAGGTTAAGGTTTCTGTTGGGAGGCTATTGTGGATGATGTTCCTGCTGGCAGCCACCAGAGGCTGCTGTTGGTAGCCTGAGGTGGTTGCCAAGGGATACATGTTCCCTCCTCCTGTCCATTAAGCCCCTCTCACCTCAGGGTGTCAGCTCCCTGCTCTGCACTTAGAGGTGCTGGGGGAGCAAGGTGGGAGAGCAGGTTCAGGAAGATAATGGCTCCCAAGGCAGCTTCAACCCCAGGGAACAACGTAAGTGGATAAATCCCAGCAAAGCGGACGGGTTGAAGGAATGGTGCCTATCAAAGGTGTAATGTTATTTCCCACCTGTCGTAGCCTGTATACCCAACCCATTGCTGCTTGAGCTGTCCCCCAGTTTCCAATGCTGTTGGGGTACCATGCATGTTAGGACAGGAAGCAGTATTTTGGGGTGAGGCCACACAAGACAGGGAGGGGACTCGGGAGTAACCTTTGGAAGTGGGGGCTTGATATCTTGCCTGTCTTACAATTTTTCAGTTGGTGAGTATTCAAGGTCTTAGCTACCTTGTATTGGCAGCAGAACTGTTTGCAGAAGGTAAGCTGAGACCTCTGGTTTTCCTAGCATTTCCCATCAGTTCTGCTCCTGAGTCCTGGGGAAATGTCCCTGGGTTTTGATTTAGTCAATAGGTGACCTTTCCTAGCTACTTTCAGAAGTTGTATGAGCTGTTTAACAGCAATATAGGTCAATACCTACATAAGTCTTTGTATAGCCCAGGTCAATTTTTTTTGGTGTAGAACTCAAACTCTTTCCCCATTACTAAAGTTCAAGATGGAAATCCATTTTTATTAAGAAACAAAGTGTGTGTCACCAGAAAATCCTAAACCTACAAGAATTGAAAGGAGAAATTCCCCTTTACAAGCATAAACCTTATACTGCTATATCTTTTGGCAAGTTGTGTAGCACGGCATAGCTGAGTTAACATTGTGACAGAATAGAAACATTTGGTGTTAGAATGTGACAATATTTTTTTTATCCTTTCAGCTTAACATTGTATTGACTCCCCCCCCCCCCCCCCCCTTTATATACACTATATTGGTTTGGAAGGGAAACACCTTTTTGCTGCTTAGTGATTTGTAGTTCTTCAAAATTAAGTTTCCTTTGAGAGGAGGACTTGCCACACAGTGGGTGCTAATGTACATGACAAGTGATGTTGACCTGTTCTTTCTGGTTAATGGTAGGCTCCTCTAGGATTTGTAGACAAGGTCACATGTGCTATGAAGATGAAATTTCTAAACAGTGGAATGTATCTAGCGCACAGGGACTGACTTATTTTGCTGTTGTATGCTTTTCTTTGTTTTGCCATTTCATTTACATGACTGTACATTTGCTAAGATAATTGATATCATTTAAATACACAAGCCAGGATACTGTAATTTTACATGTTTTACCCCTAATTATCTTAAAGAAATTTACATTTGAACAACTTCTATTCTTTGTATGAAGCATGTGCATTTTTATCTCATGGGAGGAGACTACAATGTAATTCAGTCTAATATTTCCCTATCCATAATTTTATAAACCTGATTTACAAACCTCCCACAAGTACCTGAAAGACGTCTTCCCTTCCTTTCCCTCTTCTAGTGAGTATTTTTCCTTTGCTAAGGATGAAAAGACTTGTGAAGCAGAATATATTAGGACTACCTACAGTATTTGCCTTGGTATCCAAGTACCTCTATTTTATTCCCCAGTATGCTACCTGAACAATATACTATACATTTGCCATAGGCACAGAGTATTAATTATTGTAACTAAACTTATATATAAGTTTAGATGTAAATAAAAACAAAGTATTCATTAATGTAACTAAATTTATATATAAGATTAGATGTAACTAAATTTATATATAAGATTAGATGTAAATATTCAACAAGTAATTTAAGCCACCTTAAATTATCTGCAATAGTTTTGAGTACACTTGATGGACAATTTTTTTTTACATGGAGGGATCACTTTGCAACAGATGATCAAAGAGAACATTCTTCTTCAAGTGGTTACTCTCTCTATTGCAAAGCAGTGATCAACAGATTTCTAGAACTTGCAAGACAAGCTGATTGAGGTAAAAACACAAGAGTATGCTGTTTGGAGGAGAAATATAAAATCTCATGAGATATCTCATGAAAAAAATAATCACTGAGCATGCGCAAAATGGCCACTGTGGCCATTCTCTGCATATGCAGCCCTTTTCCAAAATAGTGCTGGCAATGTCATTGTCATTTTGGAAAAGGGTAGCTGTTCTGCGCATGTGCAGTGCCATTTGTGCATACTTGGACTGGCTGCCCTTTTATACAATGGTGGAGATGCTGCTGGTGCCATTTTAGAAAAGGGCTGTAAATATGCAGATCGGCCTTGTGGCCATTTGCACATGCACAGTGATTTTCTTTTCTTTCTTTCGGTGAGATATGAAGCTGCCTCCTCGCTTCCCCCTCTGCTCCCACAGAGACGCTACGTGGGGAGAGCAGTCCCAGAGCAGTAGCTGGAGCAGCTCTGTTCTTGGAGAGGCAGCCTGGTGAGTCAGCCAGGGTTTGGGTCTGAGGGGTGGGGGTTGTTTGTGAGTTTCTTGCTTTTGTCATCAAGAATCCACGCAATTCTCGGCTCATTCTCATTTGCAAGAATGAGCCAAGAACCCTGATTCTCGTCAAGAAAAGCGAGAATACAAGAATCAAGTTTCCGCTCTACTTTTGATATCACTCTATGGCCCTTTTTACACAGATGCTCTAACACCCATAAAATGGGTGTTACATTTTATTATGCATGTTGCAGGGCACCACTGCAGCCAATCACCATGGGCCCTGTGAACACATGATGCCTCCACCCAGTTGCTCTGGGTGAAGATGGGTGTTGGCCGGTGGGTGGGGAGCATTTCCCTGGGTGGAGATGGGTGGGGGCATCTGTGTAAACGCCACTTTCGGTGGGTGGCCAACACCCACCGAAAGTGACGTTTACACAGACATCTCCACCCAGGAAAATGCTCCCCACCCACCGGCCAACACCCATCTCCACCCAGAGCAACTGGGTGGAGGCATCATGTGTGCACAGGACCCATGGTGATTGGCTGCAGTGGTGCCCTGCAACATGCATAATAAAATGTAACACCCATTTTATGAGTGTTAGAGCGTCTGTGTAAAAAGGGCCTATGTCTCAGAAAGTCCCTTCTCTAGGATATTCCGGCCATACCTCTATGGTCACTTGGGGGTACAAAGTGACAATCGGGAATAATGCATTGCTACAGTGCAAGGCAAACTCTGATTAAGGAACAAATGGTGAGTTTACAAGAGGAATGGAGTTTGTGTGAATTAACCATGACCACATGTAATGGCACAAACTTAGCAAACTACAAAAATATATTTTATTTCTTTTAGAAAGCATAATTAGCATATTACCACAATAAATACAGTGAAATTTGAATAATTAGACATTTGGGGAATCTTGAATATCAACACATGCCTTTTGTTAAACTTACCGATGCTCCTTTCTTAGTATTTATTTACTTATTTATTTATTCAAATTGTATAGGCCACCCTTCCCAACAAGACTCGGGGCAGCTTACAGCATATAAAAACATATAAGAACAGCTAAAAATACCCTTAAACCCCATGAACCATTTGCCCGAGCCTTATCCCTCCCTGTCAATCACCTGGCCAAAATAATTTAGCACTTCTGGTGCCCCCCACTTTATGGATGGGAAACTAGAGCTGAGAGAGAGACTTGTCCAAAATCACCCAGTGAGTTCATGGCTAAGACAGTAAACTCTGGTCTCCCAGAGCCATGTCCAGCACCTGGCTCTTGTGCTGTGGTGTTAGAAATTTTGTGGAATTGCTACAGTTATGTTGCTGACACTCCCTTCCATTTTCCTAAATGGGAGTGACTGGTTCAATTTGCTATGGTTATAAGAGTCTGTAATCTTTGAGATGGGCTAATGCATCACAATTCTGATTCAGGTGAGGTTTGGATTAGGTATTTCAAAACTGATTTTGTTACCTTCTGAATCCTAAAACCACCTTCTCTGTTTGTTTCTCTACAGCAGCTTCAGTATGCTACTGGATGTGATGTGGACAGTACAAAACTAGCCATGCCACTTCCTATCTGCAACCCCTAGTTCTGGCCAGCAAATGCAAGAGATTTTTAAATGTGCACATGGAGTTAGGTGACCAGCTCCTATAGACTTCAAAAGAGAAATGAGTGCCCTACCTTTGTGCCTTTAAAAGTGTCCCTTAAGCAACCATTCCTTGCCCAGGGCTGAGATGATATCAACCTCCAGTATGGGGGCAGTTAGAAAATTCCAGAGTGTTGAATGCTTGTGCGTATCTTTCTGGAAACTGGCTCTTTTTCTTTTGTCTGATTGGTTAAAACTTCTTTTAAAACTCTGTACACATTGGATTGTTGGGGAATTCAGTGCTTGAAGTGATTTTCTCTTTTGTCCTTTTCTGATTGGGAGCAATTGTACAGCTGCTTGAAATAGGCAGCCTAAATACTCTGAAACTAAATGTTTTAGGCACTGAAAAAAACAAGACAGCAACCTATACATCTTCCAATAATATGGCTTACTATGGGAATGTGTTTCATTTGAGTTGCACATCCCTATTTTGGGGTAAAAATGGCACCTCCTGTGGGAAAGACTTGAACAACTGTGAATCGCACTACGGTAAGTGGTGGAGAGGAGATTATCAGATAGAATCACAATTTTTGTAAGAATATGGGTAATTTTAGATATAACGAGATCACAGTCAACCACACTGAATCACATTGGATTCAGGGTGGTGGCTATGATAGCGCGAACATCTGTTTGAGCCCCGCCAGATGTTCACCAAGGTGAATTCCTTGCGGGGTTCAAAGCTAACCACGATCAGGACTGGGTTCCGACTGCAGTACAGGATCGGGCGCAGTGGCCTGATTGGCTGCTGCGCCCACCCATCTCCCCGAGGGTGGGCGGGCGGAGGAGTGCGGGGGGGGGGTAGTGGGGCTGAGCGGCCGCACATCGCACTGCTCAGCCCCTCCCCGATTCCCCATTGCGATCAGGCCGGCACATCTAAAGGATGGCTGGTCTGATCATGGACGGGGATCCGAGAAAGATCCTAGTCCTGGGTTCAGTGTGGCGGGCCGAAAGACCCATCACGTCTGAAATTATCCTATGTCTGCACAGAGCGCCTCTCTCCAAGCCTTCTGATAGGGTTTCCAGATGTTCCTAATGTAAAGTGACATCCCTCTTCTGTGTTGGGGTGCACATCTCTTGCAAAAACATGCATGTTAGTGGCTCTCCAACTTTGTCCTTTGTCCTTTTAGGACATTATCACCTGCACACAGGTACACAATATCCCCAAAGGAAAGTTGGTTACTATTAAGCATTTTTTTAATATGCGACCAAAAAGGCCCTGGGGTAGAACATACCCCAATTCATTTTGCCATGGGTAGATTTATACCCCAGTCTGGAGTAGAAACCTACCCCATCACATTTTATGCTAGCTTACACGTTCAAGCAATTTAAATGCCAATGGACTGGGGTATTCGTTGACACAAAAAAGTTGTTTAATTCATGACTGAAGACAAGGTTTAAACAAATGCCCTTTATTCAAGATCAAAGGAGAGCCACAGAATATATTTTTAAAAAGACAACTTTTAAGAAAAACAAAAGGTTTTGTTTTTGTTTTTCTTTTTTAAAAAAAGTTTGACTGAGAATACACTTTAAACCAATACATGGACTTCTGAAGGGAAGAACAACTCCCCTCCCATGTCATGCAGTCTGTGCCAATGTTCTAACTACAGGTCTTTCTGCCAGTAAAAAGATATTGCTTCCAGTAAGAAATTTTGTGACTGTCAGTAATGTAAAATTGTTTTTACCTTGCTTCCAGTAAAATAAAACAACAACAAAAATTACTGCTGGTAAAAAAATAAATAAATCATGATGGTCAGTAATTGAAACATACCCAGTTAGCACAATTGGACTTATTCACTGACTGCAAACCCTGTGGGGTTGGGGGCCTATAGGATGCACTTTATACATCCGCCTGCTTTGCATCCTAGCTTGAGAATCAGACATGCTTTCAAATCCCAACCCCCATTTTTTCAGGCTTTGCATGGTGGTTGTTCATTTCAATCCATGTGAAGTAAAAACAGGACTCTCCAGGGTTTTTAAGCTGCTAAAATTGTCAATGAAGGGATTTTGTTCTGCATCTGAATCCTTCTCCACTCCCACATTTAGCTGTCTTTTCTATTTAGATTGTAAGTTCTCTGGGGCAGGTAGAGTTTCTTTTGATGTGATTGCACAGTGCTTAGTACCCATACAAATCCAATAAAATTAATAATGCATGAGGATGAGCGTAGCAAATAACAAATGATTTATTCTTATATGCATATGTGGAAACCTTTATTTCAACATGTTAATTGCATTGTCCCTACTGGAAACTTAATGAAAAGGCCCTGCCCCTCCCCCCAGCAGAAAATGGTCTTTAAAATGCTTAGATTCTTTCCAGGCTCAGGGACCCGGGTAACACTGTCCCTTTAAATTCCAGCTGTGAGGCTAGGAAACAGCACCACTCGCAGCAAAGCGCTGGGCTGGGGCTGCTGGTGTGAGACTGTCCTCTCGCTTCCAGGCTCTGGCAGCAAGGAGAAGATCTGATCACCCTGCTCCTCTGAGGGGAGGGAAAGAGGAAGGAAGGAAGGAGCGAGAGAAAGAAAGAAAAAGACAGAGCGAGTCATACATAGGGAAAGAGCCACAGAGCCTCCTGCTCAGGCTCATCTGTTCCCTGGATCAGTTTCCTTCGTGGTGGTGGAGAGGATGAGGTTGGCTTGGTATTTTTTTCATCCTTAAGACTATTTCCATAGTAACCCGATCAAGTGTTGCAATTTAGCAAACTGGGGATTTTCGCGGCCACCCAGGATGACATCTGACAGGTAAGGTTACGTTCGCCGGTGCGTAGATATAAAAATCACTTAGATGCTTGCAAAGTTTTTAAAAATATAAGCTTCCCAAATGTAGTTCTGCCTGCATTCAATAAGGCTGCAATTCCAGGTGAATGCAGCAGACTCCCCACCCCCAGCGCATATTCTTTCGGGGGGGGGGGGGCGCTTCCTGGGAACGAGTGGATTTGCGGAGAGGAGTCTGGGCAGCACTGGCAGGCACTGATGCAGAGGGAGCCAAGCGTTTTGTTCTGAGTAGGTTGGGGACTGGCCACTTTGGAAATGCTGAGGGTTTGCTCCAGCGGCTTGTCGGCTTGTGCCGTGTTCAGTGTGCGCGGATCAGATGGTGGTTTCAATGCAGCAGGAGCACAGACACGGCCAAAGCCCAGGCAGGCTTTTCGGGCGTTGGGGCTTTGGGATGTATTGGATAGAGATTTTCACTAAATGGAAGGATGACGCTTCCTTACCTTCTTTGTTCCTTCCTATATCTGTTTTCTCTCCCAACCCCCCCTTCTTCCTTTCCCCCCTCTTCCCTTCCCTTGTTTGTTGCCCCCCTTCCCTCCTCTCCTTCTTTTGTTGTTTGAGGGGGAGATTAAATCCCCGCATGCACTTCCCCTTAAAATCTGCAATACTGAACACCGAAGCAGTCCTTTGCAGACTGGCCCCGACACTGTGCCCGCGGATTTTTCAGCACTTTATTGATCTCTTTCCGATTCCGCAAAAAAAGCCAATTCTCGAATAGACACGGTGCATCTGAACTGTGCCCTCCCCCCGAAAAGCCAGTCGGTTTCGGCTGAGTTGTGGGATTGCTCCTTGCGAGCCGAGCCGAGCTTTGGTAGGGATGGGGCGTTAAGCGTTCTCGGCGGCGAGAGAGATGGATGGCACCAAGCAATAACGTAAAACAAGTTAATATTCCCTGGAGACATATTAATGGGGAGTTCTAGAGGCTTGGCGGCGGCGTGCGGGGCGGGGAGGAGGCTGGCAATATTTGAGGTGGGGAATGGAGAAGGAAGGAGCGCTGGAGGCTGCTGGCAGTTTGGGTGCGTGTGTGGGAGGGGGTGAAGAAGCACTAGCGGCTGGCAGTTGGTGTGTGTGTGTGTGTGTTTATGTGTGAGAGGAGGGGGAGAAAGTAGAGAAAAGCCGCCTGTTGTTAATTGCCTAGGTTACAGTTTCTGCCTCCCTCCGCGTTTGGTCTCTTCGGAGCCCTAGCGCCCTCCTGATTCCCTGGATGTGTGCATCAGGTGCAAATCGGAGGCTTCAGGCTGGCTGGCTTGCTTCTGAGAGGAGTCTGAGCTTCAGTTGGATGCTGCGGTGGCAGTAGGAAAGTCCTCAGCGGCGCCTTTCAAAATTGGATACTGTGCTAAGAAGGGGCAATAGAATCTTCTCTTGCCCCATTTGTTTGCTTCATCAGCATAGGTTATCTTATCTTTTTAGACTGTCATTTGGTATACATTGTACGGTGTCTAGCTCTAGCACAATGAGGACTTGAATGGGTTGGATGAAAAGAGCAGGGGAGTAGGAGCTGACAAGTTGCAATTTGGGCAATGGTTTGAAATGCAAGTTTTACAGTATCAGCTTTCACGTGTATTTCACTTGCGTACAAAACGCATGCACCCTTAGGAAAGGTGGGTCCTCTGCTTGATGTGAAAACGAATCTAGAGAAATACATTTTCTAAAATCACTGGTTCTGAATAAGGAGTAGTATTCACAGAGTGTCAGATGCCTCCTTCTAGAACTTTTCTTTTTCCTCCAAGGGAAGGATTTACCAATTGTGAATGGTTTGAGGTTGCATTGCACCCATGTGGTGATTGATCTAGTGACTAATAATTTATTGCATTTATTATTTATAACAAGAATGTTCTACATATTTCCCAAACACAAAAGATGACATAAGGTGCCATTCTGACAGCCCTGCAATTAATGGAATTTTGCCACTGGTTTCAAAAGGGATAGGATTTCCCACATGTTCCCTACTGTAAAGATCTTGCATTTAATAAAGGGCAAGACAGTTATTTGGAGGGTAAGATAAGTATGTGAAGCAGCCATTTAATTACTGACCTCTGCTTGATAATGTCAATATTAATAATAACAAATAATTTCCTTCATACGGTTTTCCTTTAAATGTATGTTGTATATTTACATTTTTAAAAAGGATTTTCCAATAGCATATAGATATATATTTTACACACACACATGTACAAAACTGATTTCATTCTTACATTCAACTCAATAAATTCATTCTAAAACCTTTTTTATGTCTGACTAAACTTTTATCATCCTATGTATAGTTTCCCTTCAGATTTCCCAAAATAGCAATCAGTGGAAACAAATTCATTAATTTTTTCCTACATGACTTTACACGTTTTTCTTTGAGCTAATAATGTTGAGATATTGGAAAGAGACAGATAAGTATCCATAACACATCTGAGGCCTGATCCAAACAATAATTGTGTGTGCAGTGAAGTCACACAGAGTTCAGTGCAAGTGCATGAGTGCAAGTGTCCTCAGCCAACACTAAATGACCCTATAGGCATGTGTTTATAGTCCACCTATAGGTATTCTGGTTAGTCTGGGTCTGGGATGTGTGTGAGAGAGAGAGTGAAAGAGAGGTGGCCTTGAATAGCAGTTTAGAAGGGGCAGTGCGACTGTCGTGGAGGAAGTCAAGGAGATGCTTGTTGAAAAATGGACAAATGTATAGTAGGCACAATGAAGTGACAAAGACCATAAAATCAATCCATTATCAGTCTTCCACATTTTAACAATGACTTGTATATGTATATGTGAGAAAATCCAAAATGGATGGAAGACACTGAATATTGCATCCAATTCAAACATAGGAAAGGTAAACCCATTCAAGTTAGAATCTATGACTTAAAATAATTCTGTATCAAATAATTTTAGAGACTTATATCTGCAGATAAGTTGAAAGTCATAAATGTAAGGACTGTATAAAATCTTAATACAATTCAGGTCAAATAAGATTCTTGTTTAACAAAAGCTAGTAATGCATATTTGAGTCAATGCCATAAACTGACCCGAAGATCATTACAATAATATTTGTTACTAATTCTAGGACTATTACTTCATATGTCTGGTCTTAAAATGTAATGGTACTGTAATTGATCGAAGACTATTTTTTTCTAGCTAAATTTTGAATTAAAAATTGGAAGTTTATGGATATGATATTCCAAAATAGCCTCTATTTGTACATGTGCAAATTCGAGCATGTATGTCAATATCTGCATGAGCAAGTGATGCATTCTGAAAATTTTCTGAACAAATATGTATTTGTACATTATTATTATAAACATTTGTATAGCACCAGCCATGTACCTGGTGCTTTACAGAACAAAGATAAAGAAGCGGTCCCTGCCTATGGGTAAAACTATTTGTTTATCCATATATGTATGGGTGTGTGTATACACATGGGCAAATGTAAATGTGCTGATTTGTGCACCATGAAATGGAAGTCATTTTCTGCAAAGTCAGTTAACATAACAAATATCAGTAAATTAAATTTTTATTTATCAAGTTATGAATAACAAGCAAATATGTGCTAGAGGCATATTGTAGTAACCATGCAGTATTTCCTTTGAAAATATATTACCTTACCAGAGTGTTCAAGATATACACACACACACACACACACACACATGGTACCTTGAACATAACTGACTTTCTTCTTACTATCTATATTCAGAAAGAATCACATCTACGTATGTAAATGACAAAACCTTCTTTTCTACTAATCTTATACTGCAAAGATAATACTGTGGTGGGAGAGTTTGTTGGGTTGAATTAGCTATTGTGATCAGCAGAATTGTTGTCTTAAGTTCCAATTGCTGAAGCAAATTCTGACTTTAGTAGATTGTAGTGGCATTTACTCTCTTGATGCTTTTGTGGGGGACAATGTCATGCAATGGCCTTTCAAACCTACACAACAGAAATCCTGCATAGCACAACTTTTCACATCAGGTGTTTTAAAATGAGATGCTACCCGCATGACCACCCAAGAGCCATACATCCGACTGCCCATCTGAAGGTGGAGTATGGGGGGATGCATGGCTCTGAGAGCAATGCAGCCCCCACTCATGGACCACTCCAAAGAAATGTGGAGTGCTCTGGCTGGTGCAAGCCAAATAGCTGTGTGGCAACAGGTGGCTATGGAACCACAGTCCATATAAACTGGGGTGGCCAGCCACACCAGCAGACCAGTCTACCACTCATAGACACTGGGTGGGGGACACAGCCTTTCTAAGTCACAAGAACTGTCCAGGAGCACTGGGGAGCCCAGGTTCCCCAGTGCTCACGCCAGGGACATGTCTATTACAAAGGCCAGACTGGTGTGCTTCCCCCTCCTCCATGGCTGGGGTAGCCACACTGGGAGCCACCTGGTTGAACTCCTCCCTATGCACTCTACCTGAGTGGATCATCCGCAACAGTGCCATTCAGTGGCCATGGCCCCGCCATCGTCCTGCTCATTTTAAAACATGCATAGTTGAAACTGAAATAGGGATATTGTCGGACTGATGGGAGGCAGGCTCTCAGAGAGGGGAGTGCTGAGGGGGGAAGAAAAACAGACCGCAAGGCCCACTCCAAGCACAAAGACTAGAATGACCAAGCCAAATTAAGAGGGTGGTATGATGGCTATGCTACGAGGCCATGGCCACAACTCATCACTGGCAACTGTCTCCTTGTAGAACTGGGGATACAATAGGGTGTGCAATTTGTTTTCATTATTATGATAATGAAAATGAAAATTTTCATTTTCTTTTTTGTTATTGTAATAACAAAAATGGAAAATAATAATAATGAAAACAAAACCCCACCCATTTTTGTTTGTTAAATAATGGGAAAAATTGAAAAACCACATTTCCGGCTATACCTTTTTTGTTTCTTCAATTCTGATGAAACATGGGGAGATAGTACCCCCAACAGAGGGCACTATGTGTACCAAATTTTGGAAAGATTGAATAAAGGAAACTGATTCAATAAGCAATTGAAGGTTGTGACTTTAAGAAAAGCTACATACACATTCCTGGCTACAACTTTTTTTTTTTTTTTAAAATCCTCCCGCATGAAACCTGGGAAGATTTTGTTGCTCCCCAAGGTTACTAATTCTGCCAGATTTCAGAAAGATTGGATAAAGGGTCCTGATGTTCTAAGCCATTAAGGCCCTTTTTACATAGACACTCTGGGTGTTACATTTTACTATACATGGTAGAGGGCAACACTGCAGCCTTGCAACATGGGCCCTTTTCACACAAGATGCCTCCACCACCCAGTTTCATTGGGTGGAGGTGTCTGTGTAAACACCATGGGTGGGGTGAATTTCACTGGGTGGAGATGGGTGGAGGTGTCTGTGTAAACACCACTTGCGGTGGGTGGAGGTGTGTGCATGCTCCCGCGCAACACCCATTTACACCACCCACCCACCCATGGAGCAATGGACCTCACTGCCGATTGCTCTGTGGGTGGGTGGTGGGTGGAGGTGGGTGTTGCGTGGGAGCATGCATGCACTTACACCCACCGCAAGTGGTGTTGACACAGACACCTCCATCCAGCAAAAGTGGGTGGAGGTATTTCATGTGAAAAGGGTCCGTGTTGTAGGGCTGCAGTGTTGCCCTGTACCGCATATAATAAAATGTAACACCCATTTCATCGGTGTTAGAGTGTCTGTGTAAAAAGGATCTAAGTTGAAAATTCATTTCTGGCTGTCTTCATGTAACATTTTTATATTCTATCGTGTTTACAAGACATTTGGCAGGAATGTATCCCACACTTTCCCTGTCATCTCTAACAAATGACAGGACACTTGGATAAAGGGCCCCAATTTTATACGCAATTGAAGTTGTCCCCTTAAAGACTATTATTCAGATAAATAGCAGCACATGAAGTGCCAGTCAGATGCAGGCACCTGGCATGTCGGGGACGGAGGGAGGCTGTAGGAGGGAGGATGAGGTGCAACCTGACAGACATATTCATTGGCCAACTACTGCATGCTTCCAGCTTTACAGGACCAATCGGTGGTGGCTTCAAGGCAGGCATAGGTGGCGGCCCTGAGGCAGGCATAGAAGGGACATAACTGGGACTTTGGGGATAGCATCCCAGTAACCAGGAGAAATGGTTTACACATTCAGGCTGACCCATCACACTCACATCCTGCAGCACTGTGACAGAAGACATCAGAGAATCTCTTTTGGCTTTTTCCTAAACAGATGCTTCCAACTTCCCAGTAACAAGTGGGGGAGAGACGTTGGGGTGGTCACAGCACAGAATGAGGATATTTGGTTGACATTTCTGCTAGCCAATTGGCATCACAAACAGATCTTATACCACAGTGACACTTAAGAGAATCCCTGGCATAGACTCATTCTCTGCATATGCTGTGCAGGCTTACAAAATTGTGAACCTTTATTAAATCTTTCTGATGTTTGGAAGAGATGACCCTGAAGGTGTGAGATACAGCCCTGCCAAATTTCACGTACACTGGCTGGACTAAAAAGATGTTATAGTTAGACATACATTTATAAGTTAATTACTTATAACACCAGGACCCTTTATCCAATACTTCTGAAAATTGGCATTGATAGTAAACTTGGGGAGAAATATACACTTGCCAAGTTTCATCCACATTAGATGGGAGATAAAGAAGTTAAAGCCAGGAATGTGTATGCATATTTTTGCAAAATAACATAATTCAACTGTTTATAAAATCAGATTCTTTATATCCAATCTTACTGAAGTTTGGTACACATAATGCCTTCTGTTGAAGGTATAAATCCTCCAAGTTTTATCCAAATGTAATGAAAAACAAAAAAGGTATAGCCAAAAATATGCTTTCCATTGAAACCAATGGAAAGCAAAAACAAAAATGAAATTTTGATATTTACAAAAACAAAAGATTTAAATAATGAAAACAAAAATGAATAACTTGGGTCCCTGGTACACATCTCTAGGATACAACCCCAAATGTGACTACAAGGGCGGCCCAGGAGACAGAGACAGAGACAGAGACAGAAGCAAGGAAGTGCCAAAGGAGGTGAAAAACTACACACAGGATTACTTGGATACTTAGACAGCAACCCAAACCTATAAGGGAATTCCAGAGACGGAACACCAGCAGACATAGGAGGAGAGAAAACAGACAGGACACTTAAAGTAGGGAGAAAAGGAGCCATGAGCTTACACACTGACACACTCAAGCTAAGAGAACAGGACTTAGATGAATAACAAAAACAATACCAAGTACAACGAGGGAAACACCAACATAACAAGGAGCTAAAGGCTAGGGAAGATTAGGGCTGAGATAAATCACAACGGGGAACCATACCTAACAAGACAATTAACACTAGGGTAGCCTAACTATAAACACTACAGGGGAACAACCAGGTGCACAAGGTCAAGGAGGGTGAGATCACAAGTAAGCTCAGGAAGGCAAGAACACATACAACAGGGAATCCACTATTCACTAACTACAGACAAGCTAAAGGGAGGAATAGGGGTTCCAGAATGAAAGGAGGCGCAAACACAGTTACTACTCAAGCTAAGGGGAGATCGGGGTCCGTGAGGCTCAGGACCACAACTACAGGAACCAAGCACACCGTAATCCAGATTCCAGACACAAGTTTAGGAAGGGAAGCAAGGTTACTAGGATCTTAAAGGGAACAAAGCCAGAGTAAAAAGGAACCAAGCAATACAATATTCTAGGCACAAGCTTGGATGGAAAAACAGGGTTACTAGGATTCTCAGCGGAACAAAGCCATAGCCACAAACACACAATGATCCAGGCATAAGCTTAGAAGGGGAGAACGGGGTTTCTAGGATCCTCAGGGAAGCAAAGGCATAGCAACAAGGAACCAAGTCTACAATGATCCAAACACGTGCTTCGGGGAGAATAGGAACCCAGCTAAAGGGAGAGTTCGAACACCAGCTAAAGGTGATAACAGACAAGCTAAAGGAGAAATTAGATTAATAGGATATTCAAAGAGACAAATCTGAGAGAAACCATAGGAATACCAACAATGAGAGAGACACCCTAGTCAAGTGAGCAAGGAGAGATCCAAGCAGACAGGAACAAGAGTGAACACAGATGCGCCACCAGCTTCCTGTTCTTCCCAGCATGCCTTAAATGCATGTTGGGGAACAATCAGGAAGCTGCACAGCCATAGTCTATAACAAGGGAAGGCAAAACAAGGACCTAAAACCTATATTGTAGCTAGCTCAGGTTGGTGCCTAAGGAAAGCCACTGCCTGCCAGGAGCTCTCACAGGAAATACTTATTATTTTGACTTAAATCAGATCATAAGGAACTGTTAATAGACTAATTCTGCTGTTTTTAATTTCATTGTATTAACCAATGCCTCAATCTCAAGTGGGATTCGTGTGGTTTCCACATGCCACAATGCAATCCCTATGGAGATGCGTGTGATTTGCGTGCATATGCGAGGTCGCAGGGCATGGGTTCGGCCCTGCTGTCTGTGCAGATTTGAGGTCAGGATGGTTAGTGGTAAAGACTGTTTTAAAGACTTTAGTAATAAAAACAGGGTGCAGCAGTTCAGGAAAATCCCATTCCTGCTACGACTGAAATAAGTATATGCAAAAATAGATATACTCATTGCAATCACAGTAACCAGCTTGGTAACATTGGTTACTAATTGGTACACAATTAGTGCTGATTTACCGACTTTCTGGTTTTCTGTTACAAAAATTGGTAAGTAAAAGAGAAAATTGGAATTGGTAATACCAGGTGTTTCAGATAATCGGGTTCCTGGCTTGGTACCAATTGGGCATTTAAACTGCCCAAAATTGCAGTTATTACCTGTGGGAAGCAAATGTGCTACCTTTTCCAGCTCTAATCTGCAAATAATAGTATCAAGGCAGAATAGCTGCCTAGAAGAAAAAGCTGTTCATGTTCTTCATTCTTCATAGGACCTAGGGAGAAAACTCTTCATATTTTACTTTTTAAAAAAATATGTAATTAATACGTTTTAAAGTGGTCAAAGACTCCTCCTATGCCTAAAACAATCCACAGGCAACACTGTGTGCAAATAGTGTTAATTGTTTCACTGAAACTAGTGAGATACTGCTAATCAGAATATTTGTGCCTTTTTAAAGATGAAAGGATTTTCTAATAAAGATAAGTTAATGTGGGCTATGTAGAAAACACAAGCTCTTTCTCAACTTTATTTTACATTCTTTTTAAAGAGGTGGAATAGTTCACAAGCTATTTAACAATATTTCCCCTGTTGAACTGACATTTTGGAAGCAAACTTACCTGCGATCTTGCTTCTACTCCACAATAATAAATAAAAGTCCTCTTCAACTATCTTAGTCATTAAGTAGTTTCCTGTATGTGACAAAGCAAAACTGGGTATTAAGGATGAATTTGAAGGAGAGGTACATGTAGATGTGGACAGATCCTACTCCATTGAACACTTTCTAGGTTAGGTTGTTTTCTAGCACTAACAACCAAATTGGTACTCGGCCTCATTCACAAGTGCTCCCCTGCAAGTTCTGTCCATTACTACTTCCTCTATATTAGTCTCTCCCCAAATCTTTTACACAAACCTTCCATCAAGTACTTTTTAGGTTAGGTCTAGGACATAGAAGACAATGATTTGATATTGAATGGAAGCCAATATAGACAGTGGATCCATGGTGTAAAATATTATTTTTCAGTTGTTCCATTTAGAAGATGTGCTTTTAATGTTGATCCAGCAGAAGAAACTTGATGTGATATACCCTGAATGTCCAGCTTCAGGGGGGCTGGGAGCTGGTTGGGCTCACCTTCTCTTCCGTGCTGCTCACCTGCGGCGGGGCTGGGAGCTAGCACTCAGGGATTTTCCATCCCCCACTCCCAGTGTGAGAGGGAGAGGGGCGGGGCTCCACTCATTGTCTGTACCTGCGCTGGTCCCAGTAAGGGCTTTAAAGTGGTGTGCTTGTTGGTAGCGCTGTAGGTGCGTGCCTAAGGGCTGTGCACCAAAGGGCTGTGTCAAAGGGCCCTTAAGTGTGGCACTTGGGGGGTTGGGGGTGGAGGGCTTTGTGTTTGCATTAGGAGGTTTTGTGTTAGGGAATTTATTTATTTATAAATATTTGTTAGCCACCCCCTCATGCCTACGGTATCTCGGGGCGGCTTACAGCATAAAAACACACAATAAAATTCATTAAAATGATGTTTTAAAAATACAATCCCCCCTCCCCTCTGAAGGTCTGGGTGAACGGGAGGGTGAGCGGTCAATGGGTATTTTCAGACATTAGGAGATCACAGTGAACCACGGTGAATATGCACCTGTGGTCAATGTGTCTCGCACATCTGTTTGGCGGCTGCCCGATGTTCGCCACGGTCAATCTGCACATGGGGTCAATTTGAACCACGCTTCCCGGGCTAGCCGGAGGAATGTCCCGGGAAGCGTGGTCAAAAAGATCCCCAGCGGGGACCAAAAAAAAGTAACGTCTGGCTGGTTGCCACGGCCCGGGATCCCCGGCGGGATCCCGGGCCACGGCACATCCGGCCCAACGTGGCGGCCGCATTGGCCCCGCCGCCCGCCCGTCTCCCCGGAGGGTGGGCGGCGGGGTGCGTGGAGGGGGCGGGGCTGTGCGGGCGCACGTTGCCCCGCGCGGCCCCGCCCCCTCCCAGATTCCCTGCCGGGATCCCCCCGGCACGTCTGATATGGCATGCCGGGGTGACCCCGGCGGGGAATGAATGAGTTGTTTTTGGTACGGGGCCAAGCGGCCCCGTAATGTCTGAAAACACCCTATATTGTATATTTGGGGGGTTATATTGTCTTGGTGGGGGGGAATGTACAGGGAAGGGGGGTATTGGGGAGTGTGTTGGGGTGGGTGGGAATATCCCTTGATGTCTAGGTGGGGCATCCTGGGGGTGGTTGGGGCTGGGTGGGTCTCCTGGGGGGGAGGGCACAGCTGTAGGGGTTGTGACAGGAAGGGGGAGACATGGCCCCAACGGGAGGGGTGTGAGATCGGTGAAGCAGGACAGGTGCTTGGTGCATGTCCAACTCGCTACCTCCCAGGCAGAGGGGTAGGTGGTTCTTGGTCAGAGGGCCCCCGATCCTGTGTTGTTGGTGTTAAATGCGAGATCGGTGGTCAATAAAGCAACAACTGTCCAGGAGATTATACTGGACTATGCTGCCGATCTCGTATGCATCATGGAGACCTGACTGGACAGTGAGTTGGGGCCTATTCTGGCTGACCTTGTTCTAGCCGGGTATGCTGTGGAACATCAACCATGAACGGAGGGACAGTGGGTGGTGTAGCCATGATTTTTAAGAAGCGATGGTCAGTGCGGAGGTATCCAGTGCAACCCATATCGGATATAGAGGTTCTCCACCTTGTGTTTGATTTAGCAGGTGACAGTTTGGGAGTACTGCTTGTCTACCATGCACCTACCTGTGCAGCTGCCGCCCTGCATGCTCTAGCGGAGTTGGTTTTGAGGGTGGTGTTGAGGTCCCTGAAGACAATAGTCTTGGGGGGCTTCAACATCCACACCGATGCTGACCTTGGGGGAGCAGAGCATGAGTTAATGGCAACCTTGGCAACCATGGACCTGTCTCAGAAAGTGATTGGCCCAACACAACGTGGAGGGCATACCTTGGATCTTCTGTTTTGCGCTGGCTTTGAGGTAGGTGATCCGTTAGTAGGGGAGATATCAGCTATAACTTTCTCATGGACGGACCATTACCTCCTGTAAGCCTTGCTCCTGGCACATGTCTGCCCTCGGAAAGGTGCAGAACCAATTCAAATGGTTCGCCCTCAGAGGTTGATGGAACTGGAGTGATTCCAGAATGCTCTGGGTGAGATACCCTCTGATCTCGACGACCGTCTCATTGATGACCTTGTCGTATTATGGAATACTCTGATGACTGGGGCCATCGATCGGACGGCTCCTAGGTGTCTTCTACCTGTGCAGCAGCACCGCAGGCCTTCTTGGTTTTCCGAGGAGCTGTAGTTGCTAAAGTGAGAAGGGCGGCGGTTAGAGCGATGGTAGTGTCGTTTTCGTGCTGAAGACCCCCAATCACGTTATAGATCCAGTGTATGGGCCTATGCCATAGCTATGCAGGCCTCATAGCATCCACAAAATCCCATCCAGTGGAGCTTTTCTGGGTGGTCCGGGGGCTGATCAGTCCAGCTTCCTTTCACCGGGGAGTGGAGTTGTCTAAGGCCCATTTTGACATGTTTGTGGATTATTTGTGGAGAAAATCGCTCATATTCACCAGGACTTCGATGCTGCGATTGATATACATGAGGAACTGGAGGTTATGAAAGCCCCGTTTTGTCTGATTTGTATGGGATCAATTTCAGTTGGTGACACCCTCTGGTGCAGTCGATGTTCTTGGGGAGGTTAGGGCCACCTCTTGTGAGTTAGATCCGTGTCTGTCTTGGCTAATTAAATCGTGCTGGGAGACAATGGGTCCATTGCTGGCTGGGGTGGTCAACACCTCCCTTCGGGAGGACAGAGTGGCGGGCTGACTCAAGGAGCCGGTGGTGCAGTCTCTGCTCAAGAAACCATCGCTTGATGCTGCCAGATATTGGCCTGTCTCCAACCTTCCCTTTTTAGGAAAGGTTATCGAACGGGCTGTGGCCCAGCAGCTGCAGGAGCATCTTGATCGTGTCAGTTTTCTTGATCCCTGTCAGTCAGACTTTTGACCTGGTCATGGCACCGAGACTGCACTTGTGGCTTGGTTGGATGATCTGCGCCGGGAACAGGGTCGTTCAACCCTGTTGATCCTATTAGATCTATCGACTGCATTTGATACCATTGACCACAACATGTTGGTGACGCCTGCGGGACTGTGCAGGGGTGGGTAGGACTGTTCTAGAATGGTGTCGCTCATTCCTGAATGGAAGAACTCAGCAAGTGGTGCTCGGGGAAGATTTTTCATCTTGTGTGGAGTCCCACAGGGGTCTGTTTTGTCCCCTCTCCTGTTCAACATGTACATGCAGCCACTTGGCAAGGTGATGAGCAGGTTTGGTGTGTGGTGTCATCAATATGCTGATGATACCCAGCTATACCTCTCTTTTTCAACAGATCGAGGCCTGGCAGTCTCGGTGCTTACCTGGTGTCTGACGGCTGTGGGGGACTAGACGAGGGCAAACCAACTGAGGCTGAATCCTGACAAGATTGAGGTGATGATGTTGGGTAAGCCGATGGAGGTGGCGGCCTCCATCATTGATGGGGTCTATCCTCCATTGGTTTCCCAGGTTTGAAGTCTGGGGGTACTTCTCGATGCACAGCTCCACCTGGATATCCAGGTGGAGGCTGTGGTGAGGAGTGCTTTTTGCCAACTACACCTGTTGTGATGGCTTCAGCCGTATGTCTCAGACTCTGACCTGGCAACCATCGTCCACACTTTCATCACCTCCAGGTTGGACTATTATAATGCGCTCTATGTGGGGCTACCCATGGTGAAGGCTTGGAAGTTGCGGTTGGTGCAGAATGCGGCAGCCTGGCTTTTGGTAGGGCTGGCACATTACACCAGTGCTCCATTCTCTGCACTGGCTGCCAGTGGTTTTCCGGGCCTGATTCAAGGTGTTGGTATTGGCCTATAAATCCCTAAATGGCCTAGGACCTGCATATCTGCAGGACTGCCTCACTCCTGGGCTTAGGATCGGCCCCTGCGGTCATCCAGGGGCGCCTTACTCGAGGTCCCATGAGTCTTCTGGGGGGTCACAAAGAAGAGTGCGTTCTTGGTGGCCACACCGTGGCTGTGGAACCCCCTGCCAGTGTGGGCCTGGCTGGCCCCTGACCTCCCCTCGTTTCTATGAAGTTGTAAGACCTGGATGTTCCACCAGGCGTTTGGTGAGGGTGATGGGTGGGGGTTTGGGTTTGAGTGGGGTGGATATTTGGTACCTCCTTTTAAAGTTACTTAAAGTTGTTTTAAGTGTTTTTTATATTTTGTACAATGTGAGTCACCCTGAGCTGCCTGAGGTAGAAGGGGCGGGATAATAAAATTTAAAAATAATAATAATAATAAATAATATAGCCTAAGCTAAGAACTTGATTTCCATGAAATTGTTGTACCTATCACTGCACCAGATTTTAATGAAATCCTCCTACATAATCCTTCATGGTCACAAAGTGTAAAACATCATTGCCCTAGAGGATCTGCCATCATGTTGCTGCTATTTGTCACTGCCTTCATTAGTCTCTGTTGAACTGTAGCCTCCTCATGAGGTTGCTATTTGTATTATATATTTTATGGGGGATGTGTTGGGGGAGGGAGGTGTGTGGGGGATAGTTAAAGTGGGATTTCCCACAGGAGAGTGAGTGGGAGCAAGTTGGTAGCTGCTCAGTTCAGTCATGTCCCCTCTGCAAGGGGAAAGGGGGACTAGGTGAGGGGAAGGGAGGGAATTCTTCCAAGTGAGAGTTGAAGAAATGGGAGTTATGGGTTGACTGGGAATGTGGCGGGGGGGAGGATTTATTTTTTATGCATTTTATGTGTTGTTTATTGAATTGTTATAAGCTGCCCTGAACCATTTTTGGGATAGGACTGGATAAAAATAACAAACAAAGCAAGAATTCTGAAAATTTATGAAAAGATACATACGAAGATTTGGCAACAGGGACAAAGTAGTAGAATGATATCTTTTATTGGACCAACTTCAGTTGGTGGAGGTATGCAAGCTTTTAAAACTCACTGGGTCCTTCATCAGGCAAGTTAGGAATTAGAACTATGAACTGAGAAAAGCAGATTTATGGTGTTTTTATGTTTATTTGATTTAATGCACTCTGAGCATAATCTTGCATTATACTTTAACTTTGATTCTTGAATTAGACTTCTTTTACCTAAGCCTTGTTGCTTATAAGGGATTCCTGACATTGGAGTTACACAGAGGAGGGAAATTCTGGGTTTCCAGACCTAGACGAACCTTATGTGTATTTCTGTGCTTTGGGACCATCATGGCAACCTTCCTTTACAATACAAAGATTTAAAACTACACAAGGCTTTTGAGTCAGTTGAGTGTGATTTTGCAATATGCTAAGAATAGTGCTGAAATGGATATTAAAATTATTATCTGCAGACAATATCTGGTATTCTGGTTAGTTTGGTGGTTATCCAGTAACTAACTGGTTACAGCAGAGGTTAACCGCCAAACTGGCATACCAGATGTTACTATGACTGAATGTTAACTATTTACTGTATACCCAAATGTTGCGGCTACTTACTTTTCTAAAACCAGGTCAGGAGGGAGGGAGGGAGGAAGGACTAACAATTATGGGTAAAAGGTAATGTGGTTAACCAATATCCATTGGATGCTAACTGTTTATCAGATAGCAGCGGATACTTGTTTCAGTTCTAATTAGGAAATGCAAGTTTGGGAGACAAAAATATAAAATAGTTCCATGTTTCATAACAAGGATCATGATGAAAACAATAGATCCTCTTCTTATATACCATTTTAAAGAATGAATCAAGTGGTCTTGTATTTTGATCATATAAGCATTTAAGCTGATAGTTATTTATCTCAGGCCCTTTTTACACAATGACCCCTGCCCCTCGCCCACATGAGTGGTTGCAGGGGGCATCTGCATAAATGCTGCAGTGTCTGGGTGGGCATCTGTTGGAATGCCGCCACAACTTGGTAGGGGTGAATGCATGCTCCTGCGCTCCACCCACCACCCTCTCATGGAGCAACGGGTGCCAATGGGGGATGCTCCGTGCGTGGAGGTGTGTATGTGTGTGTGTATCCATGGGAATGCACACCTACACACTGCCTACCTGCTGCGCTGCCCCCCCCCAAAAGCCCATTTGAATAATATTAACCATGTGGTAAAATAAAATAATCTTTTATCCAAATGGTATGAGACTAAACCTGATCAATCTTTGGGTAATTTCAGACATTACAAAAACGCCTGTCACCACAATGAACCCCAGTAGATTTCCTGTGGTGGCGGTGTTTCCTTGAACGTCTGTTTGGTCCTGACCAGATGTTCACCACAGTGAACCTCTGGCTGGGATCAAGCTTGACCATGGTTCTCGACCTCCGACCAGCTGGAAGTTGAGAACCATGTTTAGAGTGGCCACAATATGGGATGAGCCAAAAGTAACGTGTTACTTTGGCCTGTCCCGGATTTTATTTATTTATTTATTTTACAAATTTATACCCCGCCCCTCCTGCAACGCAGCTCGGGGCGGCTTCCAACAATAACAATAAAATACAATAAAATTCATTTAAAACAATCAAATATTAAATATTAAATATTAAAACAGGGCTAGACAACTCCAAAAACAAATGAGTAAAAACAAATGGGTAGGGGACTAAAATCCTCCCTCCCCACCCTCCCTCCCAAAGGCCTGGGCAAACAGACAGGTCTTACAGTTCCGCCGAAATGTTAAAAGGCTTGGGGCCAGGCGAGCTTCCTCCGGAAGGGAGTTCCACAGCCGCGGTCCCACCACCGAGAATGCCCTCTCCATCATGGCCCCCCGTTTAACACGGGGGACCTCCAGGAGGGCACCCCCGGCAGACCGCAGGAGCCGCTCTGGGGCGCGAAGGGCGAGGCGGTCCCTAAGGTATGAGGGGCCGAGACCGTGTAGGGCTTTATAGATCATCACTAGGACCTTGAACTTGGCCCGGCACACTATCGGCAGCCAGTGCAGAGCTCGGAGCACCGGTGTAATGTGCTCCCGGCGACCCGTCCCCGTAAGAAGACGAGCCGCCGCATTCTGCACCAGCTGCAGCCTCCGAGCCAAGAACAAGGGAAGCCCCACGTAGAGCGCGTTGCAGTAGTCGAGCCTCGAGGTGACAAAGGCATGGATGAGGGAGGCCAGGTCCGGGCCAGAGACATACGGACGCAGCCTACGCACAAGATAAAGCTGGCGGAAGGCAGCCTTAGCGACTGCCTCCACCTGCCGCTCCAGACGCAGGTCTGCGTCCAATACTACCCCCAGACTCCGAACCTGCTGAGCTACAGGAGGGCGAACCCCCCCAACTAGGGGGGCCACCACCCCCTTCGCCCTCCCCACCACCATCACCTCCGTCTTATCTGGGTTGAGCTTCAGTCTGCTCAGCCGCATCCAATCCGCCACGGCCTCCAAACATTGGGATAGCAACGAGATAGCAGGGTCTGGGTCAGTAGAAAAGGAGAGGTACAGCTGAGTATCATCAGCATACTGGTGACAACGCACCCCGAACCCTCTCACGACCTCCCCCAAGGGCTGCATATAGATATTAAACAACAGCGGAGACAAGATCGATCCCTGCGGAACGCCACACGGTAAAGCGCGGGGGCACGATGTTTCCTCCCCCAGCACCACCCGTTGGCTCCTCCCCGAGAGGAATGAGCGGAACCATTCAAGAACGGTCCCGCCCAGACCCCCCAGGTCACGCAGCCGTCTCAGCAGCAGCCCATGGTCCACGGTGTCAAAAGCGGCCGAGAGATCTAGCAGGATGAGAAATGTCGAACATCCTGCATCCATCTCCCGGCGGAGGTCGTCTACCAAGGCCACCAACGCCGTCTCGGTGCCATAGCCAGGGCGGAACCCAGATTGAAAAGGGTCAAGGAGCCCGACGTTATCCAGATGAACCTGGAGCTGGAGCGCCACTGTCCGCTCAATAACCTTCCCTAAAAAGGGAAGGTTAGAGACAGGTCGGTAGCTGGCGAGCGCTGGCGAGTGCATCTACGTCCAACGGATAGTAGCCCCAACTGCGATATGGGATCAGATGCATCAGCCTAATTGGACACTGCGCCTGCCTGTCTCCCCAAGGGAGGGTGGGGGAGCATGGGGGTGGGGCTGTGTGGCCACACATCACTCAGCCCCTCCCCCTCCCTGATCCCTGGTAGTGATCTGGCTGGCATGTCTAATGGACGGCTGGCCAGATTATGGACCGGGATCCACGATGGATCCCGGTCAGGGGGCCCATCACGTCTGAAATTGCCCTTTGTGGCATATTGTTTTTGAATATTAAAGTAAATTTTTTTAAAAAAAGAAACTCCTAAAACTTAACGGTCAAACTCAGAGTTCAAATTTGCAAAGACTCGTTAGCAGTAAGTTGTTGTTGTTTTTATTAATACAGCACCACAATGTACCTAGTGCTGAACAGTCATGATTAGAGACAGGTTCTGCCCTGAGGGGATTACAATCTAGAATGGGCAAGAGAAAGGACACCTAGGGAGGGACAGGGGATATATTTGGGAAACTGAGAAATTGCAGGTGAACATGCACTTTGTTACAAGGGAGGAGGGGTTTTCTGAAGGCTGTGTGTGTAAGGCGAATGTGTTTTTACCGATTTACATGTGACTCCTGCACCGCTGTCATGCTCTGGCCTGGGGCAGAAATCCATGGGTGACACCATCTGGGCTGTGTCACGGCACTGGCCATATGTGCCTGCATCCAGGCTGTTGCCCTGCTGCCTGCGCAGGAGGGACAAAACAGACCTACGGGTGACCAGACCTGCTGCTGTGCCACTCCAAGCACCTCACCCACCCATCATGATGAGCAGCAATGGTGGGCAATGACAGGCAGCCATGGCAGCTGGCCATGGCAGGCCCTGATCCAGGCTGGGTTATGATGGGCCAAAACAGACGTACTAGTCTGCTGTGGCCCACGTTGGCCCAGTCAGGCGGGCCTTAGCCCAGGCTGTGACTTTGGGGGTTTCCCAAAGTCAGAGCCCAGGCTAGCCGCTGACACAACCTGGGGCAATTACCATTTAACATCTGGCAGTGCAAAACCAGATGTGCCAGTGACCCACAGGCCAAATTGGGCCACAGTAGACCAAAGTGGGCCACCATCATATCTGTTTTTACCCTATGTGGGTGAGGACTTGGGAATGGTAGGATTTCAGGAAGGATTTGAAGGAATGGAGGGAGAGAACACACATATGTGTTCAGGGAAGCATTTCCAGGCATAGGGAACAACATGGGAGAAGAAATGAAGATAGTTTATTGAGTAGGAGTCATAGGCAGGTGAGAACAGCAAGAGAAGAGGAACAAAGTTCCTGAGTGAGAACATAGTGGAAAATGAGGGAAGAAAAGGAGGGAAGATCAAGTCCATAAAGAGACCTGATGGTGAAGAAAATGATTTTACACTATATGTGAAAGGGAAGTGGATGGAGGATGAGAAAAGGGGCTGAATATCATCAAAGCTGAGGGTGAGCTGGATGACCTTGGCAACAGAGAGTGTTGACCAGAAGTGAGGGGGTCAGGGGTAGGAGTGGGGAATGACTGTAATAAGATGGTTGTTGTAATCAAGGTGAGAGATGACTAGAGGATGAAGTAAAAGCTTAGCAATGGGAGCAGTAAGGAAGGGCTGAATGTTAAGTGTATTTTATGTAGGGAGAAATGACAGACCTTAGCAACAGAAACCATGAACCTAGGTTGCAAATTAAAATCTTAAATCCTGATTGAACTATATTTTTCTTTATTAGGAAGAGTAACTATAGTAAATGTGTCTGTTTTTCCTCTTGTTTTAGTATTTTATAATGACTCCAAATATTTTACAGCCCTTTTGCAAAATCATAATTGCGATATCTAGCTTCTTTGTGAGTTAGTAAAATGTTTCAGCTCAAAATAAGCACGTTACAATTGCTTATACTTATGTGGAGTGAGTCTCTCTGAGTCGTAATGTTAGGCCATGATCCAAAACCCTCTTATTCTCAAGTAGCCCTATTGAACCCCAGCCGAGCAAGAGGGTTGTGGATTGTGGCCTTAGATGGCCACCCAGCTAACTAACACAACTCAAGATCAGCTTGATGACATAATAAGAAATAATAGAAAGCAGCGCCCTAATATACAGTTCTATACGTTAAAATGTGTACAAAATGGTTTTATGGTAAAGATTTGTATGCGTACATTGTTCATATAAATTTGAGGTATAGAATATTACCCTAATGTCCTAATGTGAAGCAATGTGAAGAGACAGATACTTTAATGATGATTTTAAGGCAAATAACGAGTGAAAAATTGGCTAGGGATCACATGATTTTTTAGAAGTACATAGCAAAAGCAAAACTACTCTAATCTTTTTAAGGGTGTTTCAGACAAATGCATCATCATTACACTCAAAAATAATTTCCAGTCAAATCTACTTTGAAGCGACCACACCCCAGACTCATGCACCTAATGCAAAACCTTTGCTCAGAGTACACAAAACTGACTAGTCATCCAAACAGCAATAGTAAAATAAGAGGCAACAGTTCTCAATGTGGAATATATACTGGAGAACTACATATGTTATTTTAAAGCATATCTATATGCATAAGGCATCACAGGCAATAACGTATGTCATAGAATATTATAGAACTACAACTGTGGCTCTATAGTTAAGGCGGTAGCAAACTCTCATTGAACAGCGCCTATGGTGTTCAGTGGGAGTCAGTAGAGCAAAAACCTCCGGTTGGTGACCATTCTAGCTTTCCTTCAGCAACACGTGTTCTGTGATTACAAACAATGTAATCACAGGCATCCCTCATCTGCTTCTGCGTGCGAATAGTGCTGTAGCAGCAGGACACCAATTGGACTGGGAGATAAAGCTGTTTGTTTACAAACTCCTCCTCCCCGTGTGAATGATCAGAAAGTTGCTGTCTTGTAAAGAAGGTTCTTCAAGATGGCTCTAAACATGCTCACAACTGGTTTGTGCAGGCTCACCATATTCAAATAATAGACTATGGGTATTTTCAGACGTGACGTTGACACGGTGAACCACGGTGAATACCCACCTGTGGTCACCGTGTCCCATACGTCTGTTTGGCGGCCGCCAGATGTTGGCCACGGTCAATCGGCACATGGGGTTCATTTGAACCACGCTTCCCGGGCTAGCCAGGGGAAGGTCCCGGGAAGCGTGGTCAAACGGACCCTGGGCCGTGGCCAAGTAAAAGTAACGTCTGGCCGCGTGCCACGGCCCGGGATCCCCGGCGGGATCCCGGGCCGTGGCACGATCGGCCGGACGCGGCGGCCGCATTGGCCCCGCCGCCCGCCCGTCTCCTCGGAGGGCGGGCGGCGGGGTGCGTGGAGGGGGCGGGGCCGTGCGGCCGCACGTTGCGCCGCGCGGCCCCGGCCCCTCCCACTTTCCCCGCCGGGATCCCCCCGGCACGTCTGTTGGGCCGTTACGGGGTGACCCCGGCAGGGAACGAAGCCGGTGGTGCCGGTACGGGGCCAAAGGGCCCCGTATCATCTGAAAGTACCCATTGTGATGGTCTCGAGCTCCTCTAGTATAAAGAGCACTCTCCCCCTCAGAATGACAGTTCCTTCCAACCCTTTCTAGGAATATAAGAAAAAGATTCCATGCGGGGCTGGAAGGGTGGGTGTTGTGAGATTGTTCGGAACCATCTCTAAGAACCTTGTTTACAAGGCAGCAACCTTGTATTTTTTGAGTGGCTCATTTTTACACAGCTCTGCCTGGTGGGGGAATCCATGGGCGCGCTGGTGTGTGGGCAGGGCATGCTCCACACCCATGGAGCAACCGCTGCTTCCCCCAGTTGCTCCGTGCATGGGCACGAGTGGGGATGTGTTAGCTGGGCATGTGCATGCACACCTAGTCACTACAGGCATGCGTGCTGTGTTGTTCACACAGAACTACTGCACCCATGAACACGCAGAAATCTTCGTGTTCATGGGTGGGAGAGGCCTGTGTAAAAAGGGCCACATTCTCACAACTGTCTTACTTATACTATCTTAGGTAGGAATTTAGGATGTAAAGTATTATCTATTCTATCTTGGAAAATCCGCAAATATGGTTCTGAAATTATTATGGCTGCTATTTCACCAACTCTTCTTAATGAAGTTATTGCTAACAGGAATATTGTCTTTAAACCCCCACCTCATAATCAGTTCATTTGCACCCCCCATATAATGAATTCACGCTGCCCCGGGGGTGCAAATGAACTGGTTAGGGGGGTGGGGCCAGCATTAATTGATTATCGGGGCACAACTGAACTGGTTGTCTATCTGTCTATCTTCATGGCATAATGCACTTAATAGGCTGGCTCCATTTTGGTGTCTTGTGTGTTTGATAGCAGCATCCTCAGGCCCGCTGAGCCGGTCAGGGCTCCTAGGTCAGCCGGTGGGACACAAAGGGGGGGGAGGGGTGTCTATCTTGACTTTTTGGCCAGGGGCCCATTGCACCCTAGCTACGCCCCTGGTCAAGTGTGCATGACTGATCAGTTTGAATGAGTGTGTGAAGTGTGTGTAGTTTGTATGGATGGGTCTTTGTGTGTGATCAATTTTGAAAGAATGTGTGAGATGAGAGCATGTGTGTACTGTGTCTGAATGACTGTGTATGTGATCAGTTTATTTATTTATTTATTTATTTAAAGCATGTTTAACCCGCCCATCCTGCCACAGGCAGCTCTGGGCGGCGCACAATATAAAACATAACATTAAAAACAACTTTTAAAATAAACAACAAGGGAGGTATAAAAAAAACCCTAACCACCCTAACCCATTCCCCCCACCCTACACATCCTCCCACCCCAAAAGCACATCTTACAACAGTCACTTCTTACAACAGCATCAAAATGAGTGTGTGTGTGAGAGGTGAGAGCACATGTGTGAATGGGTGTGTGACCTCTTTTACAAGAGATGCACCCATAGAGTGGCATGGGTGAGGGCATCTCATATGACAGCAGTCGCTTGTGCGCTCCTGTGTAACACGCACCTCCACCCATCACCTCTGCACAGACAAACCTGAGAAAAAACAGGTTGCTCCATGTGGGGGATGTACGGGGATGGGTGAGCGCCTGTGTACATCTGCAGTGTCCTTGTGTCTGGGGTCAGTTTATGCATTAACAAAACTATTAAGTTAGAACAGAAAGGCAAATTACCTAGACAAAAATCCTTGGGTTTAAGAAGCTCATTAAGGTGACATTACAAATTATACTCAAATGTTAACATGACAGTAAATTGTATGTTAAGGCAACTTTATTAAATATCAGACCAATCTATACATTTTTCTTTTCTCATTCATTAATAAAAAAAATTATGACAATGTATAGATTGTAAGAAAAATGTATAGATTGGTCTGATATTTAATAAAGTTGCCTTAACATACAATTTACTGTTGTGTTAATGTTTGAGTATAATTTGTAATGCCACCTTAACGAGCTTCTTAAACCAAAGGTTTTTTTTGTCTAGATAATTACGTAGAGCATGGTTGATTTCCACTAAAATAGATAAATGCAAATTCCTTGTGGTATCTTGGTTCATATATCTGGGGTGTGGTCTCTTCAAAATAGATTAAATAGAAGCTGGGAAGATCACAGGAATTAATATTGGGTCAAATCCATCTTTACTACCCAAGTGGGAATTAGCCTGAGTAAGGACTGAATAAAAATTATTCAAAATTGACTTAGAAACCTCAGCATTCAGCAATTCATTGTGAATTTTCCAAGCGCTTCCTTCAGTTCAGGATGTAGGCTACCAATACTCACTGAACAAAGTCACATAAGAAAGGTGCACAATGGCTTGCAGTCATTTTTCACTCTCCTACTGAGCTGCATTGTGTGCTGTTCAGCTGTAGCTGAAGATCTGGTCTCCAGTTTGGAGGATTTAGGCAAAATTTGTTTTCCTTATGCTGACAGAGAAGATTACATTTGTGCTGCCTTACTTGTCCCTTTATTCAGTCTCAAAGCAGTCCTATGATTTTGTGTCATTGCAATTTAAAGTTAATGGTGGCAAGTTATTGCAGATTCAAACGTGCTGAAAGTACAAAAATATTGTGACATTGCACTGGGAATTCTTTCAGTACTGAACCTCAACACCTTAGAATTTATCAAACTCTCAGGCTTATCCTATGATTATTAATTTTTAATCTCGAATGCTCAGAATTTTGTATAAAACTAGATATACATTGAGCTCCCAGAACATCAGATTTATACAATCCAGAGTGCAGAGGATGTAAGATTTCTTACCAAGAAATCTGTATTACTTTTAAAAATCCTAATTCTCAATATTAATATTTAACATCTTTTTACACTGCAGCCATCCTTCACTATAAGCATCATGAGCTTATTGTTTTGGAAAGCAGAAGATGCATGGAAGTTATGCATTTTGGGAATGCATGGAAGTTATGCATTTTGGGAAATGTAGTGACGGAGTGAAGATGAAATACTACATTTATACAGTCATAACTCCAGCAGTGGTTTCATTTCTAAAAATTCAGTTTGCACCTCTTTGAATGTCTAGGTCTCCATGTCTTGCTCATCAATGGCTAAAGAAATACTGTAGATAATTTATGCAGTAATAGTAATTATACACGGTCAGCAAACACGTCTTTAAACACAACAACAAAAAACATGTTTGTTCAGCCAAGTGACACCTTTGTCCTACTATTAAAAGAGGGGAAAGACCATTAAAACAGAGAGAGGCAAAGAAGATAACAGAACAGTGACTGAAAGGAAAATTTCCTAGCAGACAAGAATATAATCCAAACAGCTCTTTTAGAAAAAATATTTCATTTAAATATTAAAACAAATACACTGATATTTGTGTGTTGATGTGTTGTTTGCATTTCATTTGGCAAGTATGAATTTACGTGCACAATATGTATATCATGGAGCTATTACAGTGGGTGGAGGGGTCAGGTGAGGGCATGTAAAGACTTCCATTTTGCCTCTGGATTTTCTATTTAGAAAAAGTTGGGAGTTTGGGGGTGAAATTAATCTCTTTCTGTACAATAGCCAAGTATTTGGTCTTTGCATAAAGGATTATGTAGGGATTAGCCACACATCCCATTAGGAAGTCAGTCACACTGAGCTCAGTTCTGAGCTATTACAGCTCCTGAGCTGTGTTCACCACACAGATCCTTCATCTTTCACATTGGGTGTTAACAAACAAGACGGTAGCCCACACCACATGGGTGTCAACCTCCCCATTTACTAGGTGTATACCCCCACTGGACACCATACACTGGACACCCAGGCCCACTCACGGTGGGATCCTGGAGCATGCAGAAGCCCGCCACACAGGTGAGTGTGGGCTAATGTGATGTTCACCCCAGCTACCAGAAGTCAACTGGGTGCCACTGGAAACAGCGGGCGCTGGGGAACTTGCACATGCTTGGAGACCTGGACTTGTAAAACCCCAGTATTGAGGTTTTAAAAGTCAGTCTCCAAGCATGCAAGAGTTCCCCAGTAGTCGCTGGTTCCAATGATGCCTGGCGACTTCCGGTTGCAGGGGTGAACCTCTAACGCCCCACCCTTTGCGTGTGTTTTCTCCCAGACTCAGAAGTCTGGGAGAAATGAGGGCTCACTTAAAAATGCCCTATTGTAACGTAGAAGATCCTAAAGAGGTGTTACAAGAGGCACATGTTTGACTGGGTGGTTTCTAGAAACCAAGAGGGATTTTGAACACTGGGTGAGATCCCAATAAAACTGTGCTGCTACCTGCCAGTATATCACTGTGAGCCATGGATGTGAGAAATCAGGTTGACAACAGTCAGACTGATTTGCTTTTGATTTTAATTGTTACTTTTGCCTTCAGTTTTCACTATAGGCACTCAAAGTATGCAATTTGCTCAATAAACTCATAATTTTGTGCATAACAGCCTCCAAGTGCTGGCGGGTAGAAAGCCTCTGCAAGTGAATGTGGATAGTAGATGCTGGATGGAATCATAGTCTAGAAGAAAGAAACAACGGGTGTGGCTTCTTCTTCCCATGGTTCACCGCGGCTGTGAGTCACAACGGGATACGATACTGAGAAGAGGGGGTGTTGGTGGGCAGAGCGTGCCGGGGAAGAACACCTGCCTGTGCATTAGGCTTGCTAAACCTGTGAGTGGGGGCTGCCCGAACACATAAGAAATACATGCAGGGGGCTGTCTGTTTATTAGGCTCTACATGCTAAACATGTAAGTGGGGGCTGCACGACCATGGACCTAACCTGGACTCCAGGGGCTATTGTCTCGTTAGTTAACATCTATTGTTCCTGTTTCTGCTGAAGAGTTGTTGGCCACAACATCTGTGGACACGCAGCTTCAGTGTTTCTATACTGGTTTGCTTCCAGAGTCCTAAGTAACCAATGGGGAGATTCCTCCTACCACCTCTGGTGCATACAGGGTGCAAAATTTTGACTGTAGTTTCTTTCTATGCTATACTCCTTCCCTTAGGCTTACCACAAGGCTAAAATAATATGGAAGGGCCTTGCAAGGAACAGAAACCCTTTTCTTTTTGTTTAGAAAAAAGAGTAGTGTGGTATTGAAGTAGAAAGGGTCTATTTCCGTGCGCATTTTTAATTGAACAATTTTTGTGAGTATGATCATGCAAAGTGACAATCTGGATAATTCGTATCCTTTCTCCATGGAATTGTCCCTCTTTTGTCCTTGGCGCAGTATGCAAGGTCTTAAATATGACACCACTGCTTAAAAGGGGAAAATGGTGATCTGAGCTGAACATAAATGCATTATTAGTTTAGATGTCTGAGTGATGACATTTAAATCCACATTTTCTGTGCATGGTTTAATGATGTCACGGCCTCGTGGTCATTTTAATATTTCACTCTAACTGTTCATTTTCAGCAGAAGATGCAACATTGAGTCAGTTTTGATTAAGCATATGTAATATGACGTTAAAAGGTGTGTTATGCTAGAGACAAGACATAAATTAGTTGATTATTTATTGTACATTTGCCTTAGGATTAATTTTTGTGAGTTCATCCATAGATAAATCAATTAAGCACTGCTATTCTTTTGTTATTTGTTCTGAATACGTTCACAAAAGCTTTGTTTTTTATACACTTCATATTTTCATTCTTGGGAATCTTAAAAAGTGCATTAAATGAGAGATCCCAACAAAGCTATGTCATTGGATTTCTTCTGCTATAATACACTCTGAATAATTTATGTAATTGTAGTAAAGGGGTATTTCTTAAGTCATCTTGTGAGGTTTTAGTAAATCTAGTCATTTGACTGGGCATTCTAGGAATTCATTAGAAATCTTTTAAATTCTGTTGGTTTTTGTGTGTGCATATTACGTGCTAAAGTATTTTATATGTTAGATGTTTCTTTAAAAATGGGTACAATGTCTTTTCAAATGAACAGCCATCCAGACTGAATAAAATAGATTTGTTAGTTGTCTGCTTAACTGAATAAAAATAGCTAAGTTCTTTGGTTTTGAATGTTATCATTAGTTTTCAGAGTAAGTATCACACTGGGATAACTGAAGCAGACCAAATATTTTCCTTGGAGCTATTGTTTCCAATTATCTATGTTCTGATTTAGAAAGACAGTACTCCATTGGTTCACATTTGAAACATTACCTTTACATCTCTAAATGCATTTTTACCACCGTGGAACTTCAGAAATTTTAATAAGTAAAAGCATTGCACCAAAACCAAAAAACAAACCAAGGGTAATTTCAGATGTGATGGGCCTGGAGGCCCGCAGACGTTGCGGATCCCGGTCAGGAATCCATCTGTCCTTTAGACGTGCCGGCTTGATTCTGGAGGGAGATTGGTGAGGGGGCGGGGCTGCGCAACGTGACGCATGGCCGCACAGCCCCGCCCCCCCGCACTCCCCTGGCCGCCTGCCCTCTGGGAGACGGGCGCAGCAGCAGCCAATCCGGCCGCTGCGCCTGGATCCATATCGCGGTCTGGGCCACGATCCGGGATGGGCCAACATAACAGACGTTACTTTGGGCCCATCCGGATCCTGGCCAATCTAACCATGGTTCTGGACCTCTGGCCGGCCGGAGGTCCAGAACCGTGGTTAGCTTCGAACCCCGCCAGGAATTCACCGTGGTGAACATCTGGTGGGACTCAAACAGATGTTCGCGTGATCACAGCCACCACAGGGAATCCACTCGGATTCACTGTGGTTGACTGTGATCTCATAATATCTGAAATTACCCGTGATTTCAGACGTGATGAGGCACCCATTGGCCCTGGCATGGAATCACCTTTTAATTCCCCGTGGGAATCAGAACGGCCCATCAACAGATGAGCCGGCGGATCCCGGAGGGGAATCGGGGGAGAGGGCGGGGCTGTGCAGCGCAACGTGTGGCCGCACAGCCCTGCCCCCCCCACACTCCCTAGTCTGCCCGCCCTCCAGGAGATGGGTGGGCAGGCGGCCAATGTGACTGCTGCGCCCGATTCCATCCCGGGGTCTGGACCACGGCCCGGAATTGGCGGCGGCAACAGATGTTACCGGTTTCCGATTCCAGGCCGTGGCTCAATTAACCATGCTTTCGGAGATGGTGCAAGCACCATCCTCGAAAGCATGGACAATTTGCTCACCACCAGTGGTTCACCGTTGTGAACATCTGGCGGTGAGCAAACTCACGTTACGCAACCATCCACCACCACAGAGGATTGTCTGTGGTTGACCGTGATCGCGTAACGTCTGAAAACACCCATAGAGTTTCCCAAAATTCAGGGAATGTAGGGAAATTCCATGCATGTGGATTTTCATATCTTTTGCTTCTAACATAATTGTCATAGAATATACACCAAATCGGACTTTTGTTATAAATCTGCTTATAGTATATCAGAACTACTTGGGGAGCTAGATGTCTTAACAAATCAGAGCATTGCCTTTACACCCCTGAAGGTATGGATTCAAATTTTGATTTAAATCGGTTGTGTAGTGACTGAGCAAAAAGAAAATTTAATCATACTTAAATTGATAAACACAATGTAAGCATTTTGTTGACTGTAAAGCTCCAGCCTGTTGTTAGCAGCTAATATTGCTCTCCTATAATGTTTCTGGCCTCTACTGAAGATTTTATTTTCAACACAATAAGGTGGTGTCAGTGTGCAAGAAGGAGCTTTGCTCATGTAAAGAATGCATAAACAGTGCATTTGTGAAATTTGTGTCCCCCCATATGGAGAGTTTTCAAACCATAGCACTATTCAATAGAGGTGGGACCCCGAGCCCATTACCGGCTACCGGATTTACCGGTTACCGGTTCTCTGAAAACCGGATTCCCGGATTAAATCCGGTATACCGGTACCGGATTTATTTCATTGATTTCAATGGGGCGCTGTGTCCCCATTGAAATCAATGAATTCCTTCCCCCTCCCCATTCCAGGCTGCGCGGGTGGAAGGGGGGACACCCCCCACCCACCCTGCCCAGCCTGGATTTTTGTTTAAAAAAAGACCCAGAGGCGAGCCCACCCCCCAGCACCAGCGGCCGCGGCGTCCCCGCAGCCGCCGGTAAGTATGACCCGATCCCTGGGGGGGGTGTTTAACACCCCCCCAACCCCCCAGGGATCACCCCTACTAAAGTTCAGTGCGCTTACCTTGCGGAGCTGCGGCGGCGGCGGGCGGTCCGGCGGCCTCAGCGCCGGCTGTGGCTGCCGGCGTCAGAGACGCTCTAGGCCTTCCGGGGAACTTCCGGGTTTCCCCGGAAGGCCTAGAGCGTCTCTGACGCCGGCAGCCACAGCCGGCGCTGAGGCCGCCGGACCGCCCGCCGCCGCCGCCGGAGCTCCGCAAGGTAAGCGCACTGAACTTTAGTAGGGGTGATCCCTGGGGGGTTGGGGGGGTGTTAAACACCCCCCCCAGGGATCGGGTCATACTTACCGGCGGCTGCGGGGACGCCGCGGCCGCTGGTGCTGGGGGGTGGGCTCGCCTCTCAGTCTGTTTTTAAACAAAAATCCAGGCTGGGCAGGGTGGGTGGGGGGTGTCCCCCCTTCCACCCGCGCAGCCTGGACTCGGGGAGGGTTTTGTTTTTTTTTAAACTTGGGGCTTTAATTTTTTACATTGCAGCCATTTTTAAATGGCTGCAATGTAAAAAATCCGGTACCCGGAATCCGGTACCCCGGACCGGATTACCGGGTCGAATCCGATAATGCCGGTACGCCCGGTACCGGCATTATCGGATACCGGATTTTACCGGTTTCCCGCCCCTACTATTCAGGGTTGAGACTGAGCCTTCTTGCAGAACAAATTGGCAGATTATGTGTGGGAAGAGGGATGATATTCTCGATGCAGAGCACTTTCAATCTCTTCACTTGCTCCTTCAGTTTCCAAGCCTTTAGCATCATGATTGTCTCTTCTGGTGAGTTCTGCTTTATTCACCTCGAGGCTAGACTACTGCAACGCGCTCTACGTGGGGCTTCCCATGTTTCTGGTTTGAAGGCTGCAGCTAGTGCAGAATGCAGCAGCCCGTCTCCTGACAGGGATGGCTCGGCGTGAGCACATAACACTGGTGCTCCGCGCTCTTCACTGGCTGCCTGTAGCGTACCGAGCCAGATTCAAGGTGTTAGTATTGATTTATAAAGCCCTGCATAGTCTGGGCCCCTCATATCTCGGGGACTGCCTTGCCCTCCATGCTTCAGAGTGATCTCTTCGGTCCACCGGGGGCACCTTTCTGGAGGTTCCCCATGTAAGATGAGCGGCCCAATGGTGAGGGCATTCTCGGTGGCCAGGCTGCAGTTATGTAATTCCCTCACGGAGAAGGCTCGCCTGGCCCTGGGCCTCTTGGCCTTTTGACGTGTTTTCAAGACTTGGCTGTTCGCCCAGGCCTTTGGAGGGGTGGGTGGGTTGGGTTGGTTTTTTAGTGATGTTTTAAATTGTTGGGGTTTGGGTTATAGTTGTTGTTTTAATTATTATTATTGGGTTTTATAATATTGTACGCCGCCCCGAGATGCCATAGGCATGAGTGGGTGGGTAACAAATTGAATGAAATAAATAAATTGTTTCATGCAGCAACTTTGGTCCTAGTAGGCTCTACCTATATTTGTAGCTTATAACTGAGGTTATTTAGGTGAAATCATAACTCCTTTCAACCACTGGCAGGTATAAATTCTCACAGATTTAACTCAGGAACCATACTTTGTTCTGTGCTATATGGATCGTGTTTTAGTTGTTTGAACCATGCTTTTGCAGAATTGCCTAAATCCACAGGATACCCATAACATTTTATGTTAGGTCTCCCTTTTGGTTCTGTCCTCATCCATGAAAGTTCTTCTCTTACCCTATGTCCCATTGTGGCCTCTGAGGTTGCTTAAGGGCACCCTCTTGCGAGTGCCTACTTCCCATTAAGTTGCTACAATGAGGCCATGCAGGGGGACATTCTCGGTTGCTGCCCCACAATTATGGAACTCCCTCCCCTTGGAAGTCCACCCCTTCCACCCCGTGGCAGGCAGGAGGGTTGGGTGGGATTGGGTACAGGGGTTTGGGGAGGAGGGTTGGTGGGTGGCAGGTGGGGATAAAGGGTGGGGTAGATGGGTAGTTGGGATGATGGGGTTTAAGGGATTTTAATGTATTTTATTGTATTTTATATTTTTGATGAGTTTTTGGAGAAGGGCTGGGTAAAAATGTACGAAATGAAATGAATTGCCAGTGTTCATTTAACAGTTTCTAGAAAGCTGTGGCCATGAGATGACTTGCATTTCATCATAAGGTGATAAAGATTATGTGATTACAGTGGAATTCACTTAATTAGATCTTGCATAACTTAAATTTCTGGATAAGTAGAATTAATTTGTTTTCCCCACTCCTAGATCTATAGGGATATATTGCTTCTTGACATAGGCCCTTTTTACACAGGCGGCATACACGCATGAACATCCAGAAATCTGGGTGTTTATGTGTGGGTGCCGCCTGTGTAAATCCTGCAGGGGTGGGTGTGCACACCCCCGTGCACACGCATGCACACCCATCCCCATGCACAGAGGCACCAGTAAAAATGGAGGCTCTTTTTACATGGGCTGCGACTGCATGAGAGGTGGGTGTGCGCACTGCAGCGTGGGCGGTGCATGGGTGCTAGTGCATACAGGCGCACACCCACCCCCATGCACGGAGGCACCTCCTTTTTTCCGGTGCCTCCATGTGTGGGTGTGCATGTGTGTGTGCGGGAGCATACACACCCACCACTGTGAGATTTACATGGGCAGCAAACACGTATAAACACCCAGATTTCTGAGTGTTCATGTATGGGTGCCACCTGTGTAAAAAGGGTCGGAGGTGCCTCCATACATGGGGATACATGGGGGGAGGGTGTGCATCCATATGCACCGGCATCCACGTGCCGCCCATGCAGCTGCGCGCACGCATCCCATGCAGTGACGGCCCATATAAAAAGGGCCATGGATAAGTAGAATTCTGAACCCTGATAACTCAGAATGTTAAGGTGTCTAGAGTATAGGGATATGCAGTTCATTTCTGTTACTTTATTTACTAAAGAGAAGTAAGCCCCATTTATTTTAGTAATTAAAATATGAAAATGGATGACTAAGCAAACAATTAGCATTTGCTTTCATCCATTTTTGTTTTAAAAATAAAACACCCCACATGTGCACAAAATGGCCACTGGGCCTGTTCTTCATATGTGTCCTTTCTTTTCCCCAAATGGCACCAGAAGTGTTGGTACCATTTTGGAAAAGGGAAGGAAAAGGGCATATGTGCAGAACGGCTGCCCTGTTCCAAAATAGCACTAACACTGCCGGCACCATTTTGGGAAAGGGTGTGCATGCGCAGAACAGCTTTGGTGGCATTCTGCGTGTGCAGAGTAAATTTTTATTTTTTATTTTAAAAACAAGTTTTAAAATCACTGCACATGTGCAAGGATGGCCTCTGGACCATTCTGTGAATCTTCAGCCCTTTCCCAAAATGGCACTCCCGGAATTGGCACCATTTTGGGAAAGACCTGAGCATAAGCAGAATGTTCTGGCAGCCACTTTGTGCATGCACAGTGATTTTTTAAAAAAAGAATTTTTAATGAAATGAACAAAAAAAAACCACACCAAAAATGATAAGGTCGTTTTTGTGAACCCCCCAAAATGAACGGTTTTTTGTAAACTAAAGTGAAAACTAAAACGGTAGTGGTGCCTTCTGCACACTCCTACTAGAGTATACCCACCCAACTAAAAAATATCAGGATTTTAAAGAGTATTAATGATTTATTGGCACTATGTGGTTAAAATACTGTAGTATGTATCCTGTCACAGTGAGTCTTTGTTTTGGCCAGGCTGGAGATGGGGTTAAAGTACATCGGTTCTCCAGCTCTTTGGACAGACAGACTCATACTGCCAGGCATAGAGGTGAGAGAGAGGAAAAAAATCCTGTCAGTTTTGACTTTGGGAATCTCAGGCAGGTTGCAGAAGTGGTGAGCACCAGGTTTTCCTGTCTCCAGCCCACACACGATTCCCAGAGTCAGAACTTGCAGGATTACATAGACAGCCACCCTCCTGCTCTCTGGCTGCTTTTAGATGAGGTATTTAATTTGAGGTCGGCAAATAATGCACGACCATCTTTCATGCACGTGATCCCCTACTTCCATCTCGTGTAATCCCGTGTTGCGGGATTTTGAAACATCGCATGAGCGGGTTGAGCGACGGTGACCCGCTCGTCTAAAAGAGCCCAAACTCTATGCTTCTGATGGGGTGGGGACTGGTAATATAGAATCTTGATGCTTATTTATTCTGAGCATCAGTTTTCTTCATCTCCAGGTCCATTTCCTTAATGTGTGTGCATGTACGCGCACATGTGCATGCTAAAGGTCACTGCAAGAGTTCAGCTAGCTACATAATGGCACGGGATATGGCACGGAGACTGTGCTTGTGGCCTTGGTTGATGACCTCTCCCCGGGAGTTGGACCAGGGTCGTTTGACCCTGTTGATCCTGTTAGATCTCTCATCTGCATGTGATACTATTATTATTATTTTATTATTATTATAAACATTTATATAGTGCCAGTCATGAGCTTGGTGCTGTACAGAAACATACAATAGATGCGGTCCCTGCTTGTGGCTTACAATCTAAAAGACAAGGAGGGGGAGACAGGGAGGGGGGACAGTGGGAGAGACAGGGGAGAAGACAAACAAACATTCAAGAGGATGCGAAGTCTCAGGTGTATGTGCTTGGCTTGGTTACAATCAAGAAGGTTGCAGCAGTCTGTAGAGGAGGGCAGACAGTAAGTATACGGGGAATGACTAGCAGGCATTGGGAAAGGCAGTGAGGAAAAGGTGGGTCTTGAGGAGGGATTTGAAGGCTGTGGGACCAGGGAGGGATTGGATGGTTCCTCTCTTTCCTGGCTGGGAGAACCCAGCGTGTGGTCCTGGGTGATTTTCAATCTTCTCCCCGGGGTCTCATGTGTTGGGTCATGCAGGGTTCTATCTTGTCCCCTCTCTTGTTTAATGTGTATATGCAGCCTTTGGGGGAGGTTGTTAGGGAGTTTGGCATACGGTATCCTCAATATGCTGATGGCACTCAGCTATATCTCTCTTTTTCACCTGACTCAGGCCCGGAAGTCTTGGTGCTTACCTGGGATTTGGTGGCTGTGGAGGATTGGATGAGGGCGAGCCACCTGAAATTAAATCCCGACAAGACGGAGGTGATGGTGGTGAGGAAGGCTGGGGGAGTGGTGGCCCCCCTCATTGATGGGGTCCGTCCTGCCCTGGTATCTCAGGTTCGGAGTCTGGGGGTGCTCCTGGACCTGCAGCTCCACCTAGATGTCTAGGTGGGGGCTGTGGCGAAAGGGGCATTTCACCAGTTACATCTGGTACGTTGGATTCGGCCGTATGTCTCAGACTCTGATCTGGCCACTATCGTCCATGCTTTTATTACCTCGAGACTGGACTACTGTAGCGCACTCTATGTTGGGCTACCCTTGGTGTTGGTTCAGAGACTGCAGCTGGTGCAGAATGTGGAGGCTCATCTCCTAATGGGGACAGGCCGACGCTAGCACATTACACCGGTGCTTCGCTCTCTGCACTGGCTGCCGATAGTCTTCCGGGCCCAGTTAGAGATGTTGGTGTTGACCTTTAAAGCCCTAAAGAGCCTGGGCCCTGCCTACCTGCAGAACCGCCTCACCCTCCGGATCCTGGATCAGCCCCTGCGATCGACTGGAGGTGCCCTCCTCGAGGTCCCCCTGGGTTTCTCGGGTGTCGACCTTGTGGAGGGCGTTCTCTGTGGCTGCACCACGGCTGTGGAACTCCCTCCCGCTGGAGGTCTGCCTGACTGCCGACCTCCCCTCTTTCCGTAGACAATGTAAGCCCATGCCTTTCCTGAGGGAAATGAGGTGGTTAGGTTGGGGTATTTATTTATTTATTTATTTTTATTTATAAATATTTATTAGCCTCCCCCTCATGCCTTTGTCATCTCGGGGCGGCTTACAACATAAAAACAAACAGTAATAAAATTCCTTAAAACAATGTTAAAAATACAAAGCGCCCTCAACATAAAACTCTTAAGAGAATCCCCCTCCCACCCTCCCCTCTGAAGGCCTGGGTGAACAGTCAGGTCTTGCAGACTCGCCAAAACACCAACAGACCTGGGGCCAGATGGGCTTTCTCCGGGAGGGAGTTCCAAAGCCGTGGCCCAGCCACTGAGAATGCCCTCTCCATTGTGGCCCCCTGCTTTACAGGGGGGACCTCCCAAAAAGGCACCCCTGGTGGATCGCAGGGATCACTCTGAGGGCGAGGCGGTCCCCAAGGTATGAGGGGCCCAAACCATACAGGGCTTTATAGATCAACACTAACACCTTGAATCGGGCTCGGTATACTATAGGCAGCCAGTGCAGAGCGCGGAGCACAGGTGTTATGTGCTCCCGCCTTCCCGTCCCGGTAAGGAGATGAGCCGCCGCATTCTGCACCAGCTGCAGCCTCCAAACCAGAAACAAGGGAAACCCCATGTAAAGCGCATTGCAGTCGTCTAGCCTCGAGGTGATAAAGCCATGGATGAGAGTGGCCAGGTCGGGCCTCGAAATGTATGGACACAGCCTCCGTACCAGATACAGCTGGTGGAAGGCGGCCTTGGCCACCATCTCCACCTGCCGATCCAGTCGGAGACCTGAGTCCAACACCACCCCCAGACTCTGAACCTGCTGGGCTACAGGAGGATGGACCCCCCCCACCAGGGGATCCAGTACCTCCCTCGCCCTTCCCACCACCATCACCTCTGTCTTATCGGGATTAAGCTTCAGTCTGTTCTGCCGCATCCAATCTTCCACTGTCTCCAAACATTGGGAAAGTAATGAGACAGCAGGACCTGGGTCAGTTGAAAATGATAGGTACAGCTGAGTATCATCAGCATATTGGTGACATTGCACCCCGAACCCTCTCACGATCTCCCCCAGGGGCTGTATATATACATTGAATAATAGCGGAGACAAGATCGAACCCTGCGGAACGCCACAGGTCAAAGCCCGGGGGCTTGATGTTTCAGTCCCCAGCACCACCCGCTGGCTTCTCCCCGAGAGGAATGAGAGGAACCACCCTAGGACAGTCCCGTCCAGGCCCCCCAGGTCTCGCAGCCATTTCAGCAGCAGGCCATGGTCCACGGTGTCGAACACAACTGAGAGATCTTGCAGGATCAGAAATGTTAAACATCCTGCATTCATCTCCCGGCGGAGATCATCCACCAAGGCCACCAATGCCATCTCAGTATCGTAGCTGGGGTGGAACCCAGATTGAAAAGGGTCAACGAAACCGATGGTGTCCAAATGTGCCTGGAGCTGCAGTGCCACTGCCCGTCCAATAACCTTCCCTAAAAAGGGAAGATTAGAGACGGGTCGGTAACTGGCGAGTGCGTCCACATCCAAATATGGCTTCTTCAGCAGGGGGTGCACCACAGCCTCCTTGAGACTGGGTGACAATCTCCCCAGCCGAAGGGATGCATTGACTACCCTCGCCAGCACCGTCCCCAAAGTATCCCTGGAGGCTTTCATCAGCCAGGATGGGCATGGATCTAATTCACAACTAGTGGCTCTAACATACCCCAGGACATTCACTGCATCAGCTGGCATCACTTCTCGAAACTCACCCCAGAAAGATCGACCAGACGGTGCCTCATAACCTCGTGCCCCCCGCTTACTGCTTCCAATCCAGTGTCAAAGTTACTCTGGATCTGAGCAATCTTGTCTGCAAAGTAGGTGGCAAACTCCTCACAGTGGGCCTGGGACAAGTCCCTGTCCAGGTGGAGGGAGGCCGGACTGACCAGCCCCCGCACGACCCAGAACAGCTCCACTGGATGCGACTTTGCAGACGCTATGAGGGCAGCAAAGAACTCCTTCTTTGCTGTCCTCACAGCCTCAACATAGGACCACAAATGAGCCCTATGGAGAAGTCGGTCAGATTCAGAGTGAGTCTGACGCCAGCGCCACTCTAGTCTCCTACCTACCTGTTTCATACACCACAGCCCCTTGGTAAACCAAGGGTAGGGGGTGACTTGTTTTTATTGTGGGATTTTAACTGTATTATTTTAATACGTTGTTAGCCACCCCGAGATGCTTTTAGCAGGAGGGGACGGCACACACATTTTATAATAAATAAATAAAATAAATCCAATTCCCACACACCTGGGGTGCTGCCCAACATCCTTCTCCCCACCCCCTCCTGGGGGTGCTCTCTGCAAGTTGACAGACACCCCTACGCACACAGGGTGCCCTCCCAGACTGTAGCCTGTGACAAACAGCAGAGATGAGAGAGATATCCTCTAGCCAATTGGCTTGACATTTCAAAGACACCCTCGCTGGGACAGAGATGTGATTGCCTCTCTTACTGCATGCTTCCACCTTTCAAGGACCAATCCTGGATGGCTCTGAGGTGGGCATAGAAGGGACAGAACTGGGACTTCAGGAAGCAAGGCAGAGGGCAAGGGGAAGCATCCCAGCAATCAGGAGACATGGTTCACACATCCTGGCTGGCCAGTTATCATCACAATCACATCCTGCAGCACTGTGACAGAGGACATTAGCGAATCCCTTATTGTCTCTTTCCTAAGCAGATGCGTCCAACTTCCCAGTAACAAGTGATGGAGGTGGGTTGGTGTGGTCACAGCAGAGAATGATATATGGGTGACCTATCTGCTGGTCAATTGGCATCACAAGCACATCTTGTACCACAGTGACGAACATAAGAGAATCCCTGGCATAGGCTCATACTCTCCAGATCATGTGCAGGCTTATAACTTTGGTTTCTTTATCAGGTCTTTCCTATGCATGGCAGGGATGATCCTGAGAATCCGAGATGCATTCCTGCCAAATGTCATGTAAACAGACCAGAATACAAAGTTGGTACAGCCAGAAATACATTTATAAGTAAATTGCTCATAAAATCAGGACCCTTTATGCAATACTTATGAAATTTGGCATAGATTGTACCCTTTGGAAGTGGTATACCTGTGACAAGTTTCATCTAAATCAGATGGGAGACAAAGTTGTTATATCCAGGAATGTGTACACAGAAGTTTGTAAAATAACAAATGTCAACTGCTTATAAAATTGGATCCCTTCATCTATTTTCTCTGAAATTTGGCACACATAGTGCCCTTTGTTGGGAGTACAATTCTGACAATTATCATCTAAATTGGATAAGAAATAAAAATGTTACAGCCAAACATATGTTTTCAATTTAAACCAAAGGATATCGAAAACAAAAGTAAAAATGAAAATGAAACCAAGAATAACAAAATATAACTAAAACAAATGACATTTTAATAATGAAAATGAAATGAATAATAAAAATGAAAGTTACTGTGCACATCCCTAAAAATATAATCCAAGCTATATGTATACAATGCTGGATTCTAAATTGGGAGTTACCAAAAGGATCTTGGAGTCATTGTGAACATTACATTGAAATCCTCAGCTCAATGTGTGGCATGGTCAAAAAAGCAAACAGAATGTTAGGAATTATTTGAAAAGGGCTAGAGAATAAAACTGAAAATATCACAATGTCTCTATGTAAATTTATGGTGAGACCATACCTTGAGTATTGTGTGCTGTTCTGGTCATCCCATCTAAAAAAATATAAAGTATTACTAGGNCCTGAGTCCAACACCACCCCCAGACTCTGAACCTGCTGGGCTACAGGAGGATGGACCCCCCCCACCAGGGGATCCAGTACCTCCCTCGCCCTTCCCACCACCATCACCTCTGTCTTATCGGGATTAAGCTTCAGTCTGTTCTGCCGCATCCAATCTTCCACTGTCTCCAAACATTGGGAAAGTAATGAGACAGCAGGACCTGGGTCAGTTGAAAATGATAGGTACAGCTGAGTATCATCAGCATATTGGTGACATTGCACCCCGAACCCTCTCACGATCTCCCCCAGGGGCTGTATATATACATTGAATAATAGCGGAGACAAGATCGAACCCTGCGGAACGCCACAGGTCAAAGCCCGGGGGCTTGATGTTTCAGTCCCCAGCACCACCCGCTGGCTTCTCCCCGAGAGGAATGAGAGGAACCACCCTAGGACAGTCCCGTCCAGGCCCCCCAGGTCTCGCAGCCATTTCAGCAGCAGGCCATGGTCCACGGTGTCGAACACAACTGAGAGATCTTGCAGGATCAGAAATGTTAAACATCCTGCATTCATCTCCCGGCGGAGATCATCCACCAAGGCCACCAATGCCATCTCAGTATCGTAGCTGGGGTGGAACCCAGATTGAAAAGGGTCAACGAAACCGATGGTGTCCAAATGTGCCTGGAGCTGCAGTGCCACTGCCCGTCCAATAACCTTCCCTAAAAAGGGAAGATTAGAGACGGGTCGGTAACTGGCGAGTGCGTCCACATCCAAATATGGCTTCTTCAGCAGGGGGTGCACCACAGCCTCCTTGAGACTGGGTGACAATCTCCCCAGCCGAAGGGATGCATTGACTACCCTCGCCAGCACCGTCCCCAAAGTATCCCTGGAGGCTTTCATCAGCCAGGATGGGCATGGATCTAATTCACAACTAGTGGCTCTAACATACCCCAGGACATTCACTGCATCAGCTGGCATCACTTCTCGAAACTCACCCCAGAAAGATCGACCAGACGGTGCCTCATAACCTCGTGCCCCCCGCTTACTGCTTCCAATCCAGTGTCAAAGTTACTCTGGATCTGAGCAATCTTGTCTGCAAAGTAGGTGGCAAACTCCTCACAGAGGGCCTGGGACAAGTCCCAGTCCAGGTGGAGGGAGGCCGGACTGACCAGCCCCCGCACGACCCAGAACAGCTCCACTGGATGCGACTTTGCAGACGCTATGAGGGCAGCAAAGAACTCCTTCTTTGCTGTCCTCACAGCCTCAACATAGGACCACAAATGAGCCCTATGGAGAAGTCGGTCAGATTCAGAGTGAGTCTGACGCCAGCGCCACTCTAGTCTCCTACCTACCTGTTTCATACACCACAGCCCCTTGGTAAACCAAGGGTAGGGGGTGACTTGTTTTTATTGTGGGATTTTAACTGTATTATTTTAATACGTTGTTAGCCACCCCGAGATGCTTTTAGCAGGAGGGGACGGCACACACATTTTATAATAAATAAATAAAATAAATCCAATTCCCACACACCTGGGGTGCTGCCCAACATCCTTCTCCCCACCCCCTCCTGGGGGTGCTCTCTGCAAGTTGACAGACACCCCTACGCACACAGGGTGCCCTCCCAGACTGTAGCCTGTGACAAACAGCAGAGATGAGAGAGATATCCTCTAGCCAATTGGCTTGACATTTCAAAGACACCCTCGCTGGGACAGAGATGTGATTGCCTCTCTTACTGCATGCTTCCACCTTTCAAGGACCAATCCTGGATGGCTCTGAGGTGGGCATAGAAGGGACAGAACTGGGACTTCAGGAAGCAAGGCAGAGGGCAAGGGGAAGCATCCCAGCAATCAGGAGACATGGTTCACACATCCTGGCTGGCCAGTTATCATCACAATCACATCCTGCAGCACTGTGACAGAGGACATTAGCGAATCCCTTATTGTCTCTTTCCTAAGCAGATGCGTCCAACTTCCCAGTAACAAGTGATGGAGGTGGGTTGGTGTGGTCACAGCAGAGAATGATATATGGGTGACCTATCTGCTGGTCAATTGGCATCACAAGCACATCTTGTACCACAGTGACGAACATAAGAGAATCCCTGGCATAGGCTCATACTCTCCAGATCATGTGCAGGCTTATAACTTTGGTTTCTTTATCAGGTCTTTCCTATGCATGGCAGGGATGATCCTGAGAATCCGAGATGCATTCCTGCCAAATGTCATGTAAACAGACCAGAATACAAAGTTGGTACAGCCAGAAATACATTTATAAGTAAATTGCTCATAAAATCAGGACCCTTTATGCAATACTTATGAAATTTGGCATAGATTGTACCCTTTGGAAGTGGTATACCTGTGACAAGTTTCATCTAAATCAGATGGGAGACAAAGTTGTTATATCCAGGAATGTGTACACAGAAGTTTGTAAAATAACAAATGTCAACTGCTTATAAAATTGGATCCCTTCATCTATTTTCTCTGAAATTTGGCACACATAGTGCCCTTTGTTGGGAGTACAATTCTGACAATTATCATCTAAATTGGATAAGAAATAAAAATGTTACAGCCAAACATATGTTTTCAATTTAAACCAAAGGATATCGAAAACAAAAGTAAAAATGAAAATGAAACCAAGAATAACAAAATATAACTAAAACAAATGACATTTTAATAATGAAAATGAAATGAATAATAAAAATGAAAGTTACTGTGCACATCCCTAAAAATATAATCCAAGCTATATGTATACAATGCTGGATTCTAAATTGGGAGTTACCAAAAGGATCTTGGAGTCATTGTGAACATTACATTGAAATCCTCAGCTCAATGTGTGGCATGGTCAAAAAAGCAAACAGAATGTTAGGAATTATTTGAAAAGGGCTAGAGAATAAAACTGAAAATATCACAATGTCTCTATGTAAATTTATGGTGAGACCATACCTTGAGTATTGTGTGCTGTTCTGGTCATCCCATCTAAAAAAATATAAAGTATTACTAGGAAAGGTACAGAGAAGGATAAAAAAAATGAGAAATGGTATGGAATGGCTTCCGTATGAGGAAAGGCGTTATAGGTTAGGGGTCTTCAGCTTGGAGGAGAGATGACTGAGAGGGGATATGATAGAAGTTTATACAATTATGAGTGGTGTGGAACGAGTAAATAGGGAGCAGTTATTTACCCTCTGAAATGGTTTTAGAACTAGGGGACATTCCAGGAAACTAACTGGGAGCAGATTTAAAACAAATAAAAAAGAGTATTTTTTCGCTCAGTGCCACCTCATTGGCTACTCGCCCCCCCAGCTGGTTAAATCAACCTGACTGGGTTTCAATTTCCTCAGAGTAGCTCAACTTTTCTTAGCATCTCAGTGGGTGTTTTCAGTCATGATGCTGGCATGGATTAATCCGCTTTAGCACGGATAAATCCAGGTGCCAGGCTCCAGCATCATGTTGGAAATGAGCTGCCATATGTTACCACAGCCTGGCTCCCGAGCATGGTGGAGTTTAGCCTGGGCTGTCACTCGGGGAAATCACCGAGTGACAGCCTGGTCTTAGCTCCACCCTGGTCAGGAGCCAACCACCAGCAGACCTGGAGTAAAGTCTGATAGTCTGCTTCACTCAACTCGGTCTGGAGTGGCAGCGGTGGCCGGGCATCATGGCAGTTGTCGGCCAGGGGGGAGGCATGCTGCATGCACTGTGGGGGTATGAAAATGCAGATGCACATCTGTGTGTTGTGGCGGAGATGTGTAGAGATACATGCCCGTGTGTTGCTCTGTCCCATCCCCGGCTGCTGTCATGCTTTTTTGGCAGCCCATCTGGCTCCAGCCTGGAGTGACGGGTTCTGCCATGGCCCGGAGTGGATCATGGTGGGCCCCTGCCTAGCACCCTACTCCTGTGCCCCTCCAGTATTGACAGTCCCTTTCACCTTGACAGCATCTATGCTCCTTTCCCACAGGACTGACCTTTGGCTGTTGACCCCTGCATCAGCTCCAGACTTGGGCTTGCTATACCTTGACGCTAGCCACCCCTGCCCACTCTGAAAATTCCTTCTTTTGCAAGAGGCCTGAATGCTGCTTGAAAATCTTCAGAGTGAGCAGGGATGGAGTGTTGGCTTTGCTTCCTTCCCTGCCCACTGTGACACTTTCCTGTGGCACACAGGCTGCATTCAAAGCCCCCCCACCCCCAATGTCCAGGGTCCAGGTTCAACTGAGCACCCTCGCTCCATGGTAGCTATACCCCTGCCAAAACATATACATTGTTTTTATTGTTAATTTTTGCCAGGTGGTAAGATGAAATAACTGCATAATTTGTAAATCAACTATACTTGAATCTATCTGCAAAAAAAGAAAAGCATTCTAAAAAGCACAATTGTTCAGCTGGAATCAACAGCCGTGTCCTTCTTGCTATTATACTGGTGCATATATTTTAATTAATGTGCTTACTTTGGAATAATATCATTCTTACTAGGACTGTTCACCTTTGATAAGCATACTTTTTGAACTGGCAAGTAGATTTTTACAGCCCTGATCCTCATCCCCACAGCAAATCCCAGCAGGGCAAGCTGTCTTTTATGTCTGGCTTGTGAATTATTTATATATAGTTTACAGCCCTGATTATAACTGAGATCAGAATATGCTCCATGGTGACTGATTCTCTTTTTGCTTACCCCAACTTGATGATGTTGTAAACCAAAAGTGTGCACCCTTTTGAAATCGTCGGTGTAGTTACACCTACGACAGCATAAGTAAGAAGAAATGGTTTAAATCCATTGTTAAAAAAACAAACACCTTGACAAGCTCATTGGAAAAATAATGAAACTACTGCTTCTCTATAGCAAACAGTCTTCTAAACTTCAGAACAGAAGGTAAACCCTGTTTTCTGAAGATTAAGTGCTATGTAATTATTACTTTACAGTCATGTGAATCAGTTGGACAGAAGGCAAAAGTAATTTAGGGGAGTGTTTGAAAGACATGGGGGGAGGTGATAATGTTAATGGAAAGGAAGTGGGTGGTAATCAGACATTAAAGACCTTGGGAAATTAACCTCTGACTTGAACACGTTGTTTGTCTTCATGCTTGATTTGGCATTTAACAATTTTTTGGGCAAGGCACCTTTTGGTCTTTCAAACAATACACTGTCCTAGTGCAACATTTCTCTTTATTTCATTTTCATTCTGAAAAGAGGAAAATCAAATGGTAGTGTTCAAACTTACAGTCATTTGATTTGCATTTGTATCAGTAGTTGACTTTCTCTTGTTTAGCATCTATACAATTTCATTTGGAGTGCAACACGTGCTGCATTCATCAAAAGGATTAGTTGAGTTCTGTGAATTAGGAGGATGGCCGTACTTATTTGGATGATTATACTAGGATTATAATGTTTGCCTACATGAAAAACTTTCATTATATTTATTTTTTTTCTATTTCTGAAATTTGCTAATTTGTCCAGATTGCCCTTATTTACGTTATTCTGAATTAGTTTTCTCTTAAGCATTGGTCCAAATTAAAGTTATTCAACCCTTCCATGAAACATTGGAATTCATATTGATTCTGCATTGTCCACAACTGAAGGGAGAATGTGGCCTGTGCAGTCATGTATTGACACAGATTTCCTCTAGGTTGAATTGCTTGTGTTGAGTTCTAGTCTATTTAAATAATGGGATTATATTTTATTTTTTAGCTTCCAAGTTAACAGATGTCATCTTCAAATATGACTCACCCCACTACCTTCAAAAATAGATTAATTTAGCTCAGTGTAGAGCAAGGGGGGTGGGGCTTAATGCCTTTAGCTAAACTTTTCCTTTCCTATAACACATGTGCAAATATCTGTTGCTCTATTAGGGTTGTCACCTATCTGGACTCTTTGATCCAGAAAGGGGCAGAGCCCCACCAAAGACAAGAGAGGCAAAGGATCTCTGGTGCCCCTTTCTGATGTAGCGGCACACACCTTTCAGCACATCATTATGCCCAATGCTCTGCAAGGTGTTTTCCACACTGGAAAAGGCTCTTTGCCACACCCCCTTCCTTGGTACTAATTTCTATAGCAGTACTAAGCATAAGCAGCACTTTACAATCACAGATTTTCAGGGACAGGACCCTGCCCAGTGGGCTTGCGTTCTAAGATGGACAAGGGTGAGGGTGACACAGAGGCAAACACACACATTCCCATTTTACAGATGGGGAACTGAGGCTGAAAAAATTGTGACTTGCCCAAGACCACCCAGTGAGTTCGTGACTACAACAGGATTTGAACCTGATTTTCCAAGTCCAAGTCAAGCACCTTATTCTATACACCACTCTGGCTCTCCAGGCTGAGAGTTTGTGACTTGCAAAAACAAACCAGGGATGGGGCACCCCCCACCCCACAATCTGACAAAGTTGTATAATACATGAAGCACTTAAAACAAAAACACCAAATATACATTTTATAATCTCTCTTTCTATATATAAACCCAATAAAACCATACAATCTCAGATATACAAAATACACAAAAGCCAAGTATTGCAATTAACAAACAAATTGGTGCTGAGCATGTTGATCCTGGAGTATTTCAATTAACATTCACAAGATAATACTAAACGTGTAAGTGTTGAACATAGTCATGTTTCAGACCAATCTATCTGGTCTTTATCAGAAGCACAATAATTAACAATGGAGCTATCCTGCAGAGGGAGAGTCTAAAAAAATATAAAATGACACAAAATAACCAAGAAAACACAAGCTGTTGAAGCCCAATTGATCTATTTGAAATAAAGGGTTTACCTTTATCTTTCCTAATCCACCAAACAGGATATAATGGATTAGGATTGCATGGTAGTATTTGTATGGTGGTGGTTACCTATACCAGATCTTATTTTCTGGTAATTTGTAACATTTTATGATGATATATACAGCAGTGAGAGCCAATTGTTTGGGTTAATTATAGTATAGAAGAACATTACAAATAGTAGTCCTCACTGATTACACTCATGATTGAAAGCACTTGCTTTTTGTGCACATGGATTCATTTAAGCTCAATTGTTTGTCCCTGGCTAGGGCACCAGTCCCACTCTCCTCCCCAGAGGTGGTCTCTGAGAGGCTGGTTCTTCCGCCCCATGTTGTGATCTACTGGAGACTAGACTGTGATATACCAGAAGATTTGCAGTTTTCCACTTGGCTGACCCTGTACTAAGGGCTAAAATGATAGAATGCCTCTCTCTCAAAGCTAGAAATTAACTAATAAGAATAACTGTTTTGCTGAAGGAATATGGTTCAATGTACTTAATTCACAGTGTTCTTGGTAATGTTTACCTGAATGTGAAAGCTAGTTATGAGAATGCTGGCACTAGAACTGCCAGTAGTTGGGTAAGGTTACTGAAGTGAAGACAAATCAATCCTTCAAGGCAATTGAAGGTAACAAAGCTGGTGAGACAAAATCTGCTAATTCATTCCAGTTTTATGTAACTTCTGATTTAGGTCATCATGACAGTACAATAAGATGTGATTCTCCACAATGGCTTTCACCTTTAAAAGGGTAGTGTCATGGGATTGGGGTCTCACTACCCCACTCTAGGCTGTCATGACTCAGTTTCCCTGGCTTGCATCTCTCACTGGATCAGCTCTCTCTAGAACTGATTGAGTCTGCAACGGGTGAAACTTCTTGTCACCTTTTCAGCCACAGTTTCCCAGCACAGACTCTTTCTCTCTAGGTTCATCTATGTTTTTAAACTCAGAATTAACCCCCAAACTGTGTCCTGGCAGTGTTAGGCTTAACAATTCCACTGGACCATACGAAGTTCAGTAAAAAGAAGTTTAATGAATAAATCATGAATAAGCATACAGTACAAGATTATACTCGAAAGTGCAGAAATCAAAATAACATAACCAATTACGCATTCCTATCTGTACTTGGATTCTCCTGACTTAGGCTTACCTTAATCAAGGTCCAAGGGTATTTCAGTTCATGTCACAGTCAGCGGTGGAAAGCTTGGCTGGGTACCAGTCTTAGTTTCCAAGAGTTTCTTGGAGGCATATACAATCATAAGATCTTAAATAATCCTTAAAATCAGGATCCTTTGCCTTATTCCGCCAACCCAAAATGTTCCAAGATACAATAAACAAAGTCGAGTTAGGTGACTTACCGGCCAACTATCATCCTATAGGCCTGTTAAGCGTAGTTGGTAAGCTTTATGCAAAGTATCTATTGTTGAAATTACAAAGTTGGTTTGACCAGAAGAACCTTATAGGCAAAGAACAATCAGGTTTTAAAAAAAGGAGTGTCAACTGTTGATCACATTTTTATTCTTGATCAACTTATGGCAAAATATGTGCAGATGAGGAGTAGATCGCATCTCTACATCTGCTTTGTTGATCTAAAAATGGCGTTTGACACGGTGAACAGGGGGAAATTATGGCTGAAGTTGTTAAAATATCAGATCGATTTGAGACTGTTTTATTTGATCTGAGCAGTTCATACAGATACATCTCTGCAAATTAAAATAAATAGGCAGGGTTCCCTCACACAACCTATAGAAGCAGTGAAGGGTTGCATTTTGGCTCCTTTGTTATTCAGTCTATATCTAAATGATATGAGGGAAGCTCTTGCGAATCCTGCTCACCACCCTGTCGAGATCGGTCACCCGGCATTTTTGGCCCTGTTATACGCGGATGATACGGCTTTAATAGCCCGATCGCAGATTGGTCTAAGGAGGCTAATGGGAGCTTTCTGTGTTTATTGCAAGAAAGAACTTTCATCCATAAACTACTCTAAGACAAAAGTGCTGGTGATAAGTAGAGTGCAGTTTCAGCACAAATGGTTTATGGAAACACGCAGCATAGAACAGGTTAAACACTACAAATATCTTGGAGTAGTAATTTCCGCTGCTCCCTCTTGGTGTTTACACTATAAAGCCGCTAGGGCAGCGGCAAGGGCAACAGGCCAGGGAATTGTTGGTTTCTATTGGGCCAAAGGGGTAGGTTGTTTAACCCAGGTCTTAAGTTGTTGAAAGCTAAACTGATACCCCAACTGTTGTATGGGACACAGGTTTGGAGTGCCAACATGCTAAATGAATAGGCATCCCCTAAATGACTGCCGACCTCCCCTAAATGGCTGCCGGCCTCCCCTCTTTCCACAGACCATGTAAGATCTGGCTGTTCCGCCAGGCCTTTCCTGAGGGAGATGGAGTGGGTTGAGTTAGGGTAGGGTAGGGGGGATGGGGTTTTATATTGTTTTTTAATTGAATTATTACTGTTTGTTTTAATGTTTTAAAATGTTTTTAATATGCTGTGAGCCGCCCAAGGCAGTAGGGGATGGCATAAATTTTTTAATATAAATAAATGATGGGGTGGAGGTTACACTTTAGCTTAACAGCAAGAGATCAGAAATCATGAGCCAGTCTTTATTAAACAATGAGAAAAAAAATCATGTTTTTCATCTATCTTTTGTGACTCTTGTGACTCTAGGGCCTGTGAGTAACCAAATTTGAGGTTTGAATCTCAGTTTTATACATACATACATACGCTTTATTTCCTTAGTGCTTACTGAGGGAGGACTCCATTTACCCTGGACTGCAGATTTCCTATGCCAACTTTCTCCTCATTTCCCTATCTTATCTCTGCCCCATTTTTAATCCCCTTATTTTTTTCTGATAATATTCAGTGAACTCTGCAAATCATGCTGAACTGCTACAAATAGCAGTTTTTCACTTCCATTGCCAAAGGCAATTATTCACAGTGCTGAGGCCAATGTACACAACAAGACCAGTGCACCACTACCAGTTCAGATGCATTGGATAAAGTTGAACACCTGCTTGTGTGCTGAATCCTGGATGCTGCAAAGTACTTTAAGTACATACATAGTCCCATGAATTCCAATGTTAAGCACCTGATTAAATACTTTGCTAGCTCATACCAGAATGATCATGACTGTGGGTGTCTGTTAACACCCACAGTCATGATCATTGTGGTATGTCTCTCTCACCCAAGGAGGATTCCAGCCGGGGGGGAAGCAATGTATAGCTGCCCAGCCACACCCCCATGCTGCTGCCATTGCCCCCCCCCCCGCCATGATGGACAGTCATGGCTATCTATTACAGGGAGCCATGGTTGGGTGTCATAGCAACCCCCCAAGCCAGAAGGAGCCGGGGCCGGGTACAAACTTTCCCAGACAGTTCCGCTGCTTTGGCCCACCTGGGTGGCTGTTGGGCTTGGAGTGTGGGCCTGCTTTGATCCAGGCACACAGTCATGGCCCAGCCGCCACCATGGCAGGGTTTGTTCTGGGCCCACATCTGGGCAAAGCCAAAGTGGGCCCAATGGGCCAACGTGATGTCAGTTAACGTCCCTTGAAGTTTTGAACCTTTTAGCAGCAGTGAATTCAGCTCTGTAATTTGAACCCTGTACTTGCAAACTGTAGGGCCAATCCAAGATGGGGCATGCGTGAATAACATACAAGCAGGATATGCACATAATGTATGCTGGGCAATAAGCGTACAAGGCACACGCTATGTGTGCAACGTGTGCACACATTGCATATGTGCATTATATGCATATACTACATGCAAACCGTCTGTGTGGAACTTGGATTGAGGCCTCAATTTCTCAAAGTAGGCGCATAAATCAATATTTACTGTAGGCATGTATGTAAAAGTTCCTAACTTTCAAAAATGGCCTTTCTGTTCCCTTCAGAAATGCACATCTCTGAACTTCATTGCTCTCTCTTAACACTTGGAATAACCTCTCTATCTATGCATCTTTAGTCACTAGGTGTTTTCACATGGCCACCCAGAATCCATGGAGCCAACCGCCCGCCTGAAAGTAGAGCGGCTGGATGCACGCTCCTGTGAGTCACGCAGCACCCACCTATGGCCATTTAAGGAGCATGGCCAGGAAATCTGGAGTGTTGCATGTGGGGCAAGCCACAAAGCCCCATCCCTTACAAATGGCACCAACCATTCCAGCAATGGGTCCGCTGCTCGTAGGCATTGGCGGAGGCGGGGAAGCAGCCACTGTAAGTCACAAGAACTGGCCAGGAGCACTACTGAGCCTGGGTTCCTTAGCGCTCATGCCAGGAACATGTTGCTTGCAAAAGCCAGCCTGGCTTGTTCTCCCTCCTCCCCTCCCCCAATGGTCTGTGGCAGGGCAAGCATGTGGTGGCTGCCTTTGTGACCATGGTAGCCATGCTGGGAGCTGCTCATTTTAATCCCTCCCCATGGTCTCCACCTGCATGGGTGCTTGGCCACGAACACCCTGCCCCCCAATCACATTGCTTGTTAAAAACTCCCACTATTTATTTAAGTTCACCACTGAACGCCAACTTTTCTGTTACTAAAAATGTTATCAAGATTCATAACCCGCAGTTGCATAGAGTGTATACATATTTACACTTTCAATTATAGGATTCTGAAGTATTAAGAGGCTGCTATGCCAAGCAACCCTATGGTAACCCGGCTCTGCCCTTGTAACTCAAATGAAGTTGAAGAGCTGACCCATGTGGTGTTGTCAACTTTATAGAGACCTAAGGACCAAATGGATATTGTCTTTATTAAATAAGAGAGATTCTCTTCCCATTGTCCAGAAACTTGAGATTTTGCTGGTCTCAGAATTTAATATATATTCAGTCTGTTGCTACTTATTCTTTTTTGCCATCATGTCATAGAGCAACACTGCTGAATTCTTGATTTGTATGCTTTTATTCTTTTTACTTTTTGTCACATTTTATTTGTTTAATATTTGTGAATGGTTAAATGCTCAAATATTTCATTCATAACTAAAAATGAGTTAAACCTAAATTGCTTAATGGAATTATGAAGATGTGTGCATGCTTTCATTACTAACCACTTTATCTGACTACAGTCATGTATGGCCTGCTTCATCCCTTGCTTATTGTTTGTTCTATTTACTTGTAATGTTGTTTTTGCAAGGTAAGGACCATGACTTGATATTTTTTTCCTTAAGATCATAGCACACCGTTGTTCACTGTATTAGAGATATTGTAGCCTAATGGATAAGGTGTTGAACCAAGGGTCACCATTCCTACGTCCTAGTTCCATCTTAGCCATGTGCTCACTGTGTGACACTGGGCAAATTGCTCTCTCTCTCAGCCTCATTCCCCCATTGATAAAATGGGAATAATAATTCCTTGCCTCACAGGATTGTTGTGGGTGAACTAAAGGACTATAAAGCAATTTGAACACTTAAAGCGTAGGAGATGACTGAACACTGATAAAAAGCAGATGTTTCTATTGCTGTACATTTTTGTGGTGATTGCTGCTTTTCATTATGGGATCCAGGATTTGAAAAGTGCATTAACTGATACATTAGACAGGTAGCGTTTTGATGTTTTTGATATTGAACGAAGAAATTCTCTTGGTTTCACTTGTTCAACTTAAGTATGATTTCCATCTTTCTTTCTCGCCTAATGCATTCGCTTCTCTCTTCTAATTTTTATTTTAGAAAGTGAAGCCAATATGTAATAACAAAACAGATACCCCTCTCTTTATGTAAGCAGAGAGTGGCTAGAGTTCTGGGGTGGCTGAAATTTGGGAACACCTCCCTGTCTTCATTAGGGCTGGAACTCAGTTTTGACTTTTTCACAGTTATCGCTAAGAATTGCAATTCTTGTCTAATCTTAAATGAGAAATGATAACCAAGAAAATTGCCATCTTTCAACAATTCTCAGTCAAGAATCTTTTCTCGAATTACTGTTTACCAGATTGTCACTTACTGTTGGATTGCCAGTTATCGAGTTACCATTTACCAGGTTGTTGGTTACCATATACTGTGTTGTTGTTTACTGGGTTGCCTGTGAGCCAAATCCAGTAAACACGGTAACCAATAAACCAATAACCAATAAACACAGTAAATGGCAAATCACAGTAACTGGTAAACATGGCACACGGTAAATGGCAATACCAATACAACTGATAAATGGCAAAAACCCACGGTAACTGGTAAACATGGTAAATGATAAACAGTAACGTGCAATAACTAAGTTTCGTCTGAGATCTTGATTGGGGTTCTAAAAAGCTATGACATCTCGGCAGCAATTCTCTGTTCTCGTGAAATTCTCATGAGAATAAAATAATAATAATTTATTTATTATTGATTTATAATTAGCATTTATATAGCGCCAGTGATGTACCTGGTGTTTTACAAAAAAACAAGATAGACACGGTCCCTGCCCGAGAGCTTACAATCTAAAGACAGGGGGAGGGAAGACAGGGAAGGGGAAACGGAGGGAGAGGTAAGGGATGCGACATTCATGAGGATGTGAGAGCTCAGGTACACGTTCTTGGCTTGGTTACAGTAAATTGGGAGTATACAGATAACAGGTGGGAAATAATCCTGGGTGGGGATGATTAGCAGGAGTTAGGAAGGGCAGAGCGGAAGAGGTGGGTTTTGAGGAGGGGCTTGAAGGTGTGGAGGGTGGGGGCAAGGCAGACGAGGGCAGGGAGGGAGTTCCAGGCATGCGGGGCAGCAAGGGAGAAGGGATGAAGGTGGTTGGGGGAGCAAGGGAGGCATGGGCAGAGGTGTATGTACCCTAGGGCGGGTGGGTGGCTGCTAGGGTTGCTTATGCAAATTTTTAAGCAAGCCTCCCAGGATAATTGGGGCTTTTTACACATGCTCAGTAATGCAGGTGCCATCTTGGCTCTTTGGGGCTGCTGGGAAACGTAGTCCACCAGCAGCCGGAGAGCCAAGATTGCAGCCACATTATCTCAGGAGCCAAGCCCAGTCTGCTGCCTGGTTAGAAGGGGGTGGTAGGGATGTGCGAACAGATCGCGGTTCAGTTGTTCGGTCACTCGGTTTGGGAACTGAGTTCGAGTTCGGTTGTTCGGTCCAGGGACTGAGTTTGGATTCAGTCGTTCGGTTCGGTAGAGTTCAGTTCGGACGTTAAGAAATTGGTATCAGTCTAGGTATCGCGTGATCCCATGATCAGGTCAGAAACCGGAAATTCAAATGCATGCAGAGCTTGTGTGGAGAGAGAGCGTGTGTGTCGTGACTGGCTGGTTGTGTGGTTTGGTTTGGTTTGGTTTGGCTGTGTTGGTTTGGCTGGTTGGTTGTGTGAGTTGGTGGGTGTGTTTTGTTTGACTGTTGGGAGGGAAAAAAAATGAAGAGGCGGCTTAATAGGAACTGGAAGCTGGTCAAGGTGGAGGAGGAAGAGATGGCTCTCTTTGAGCAGAACGACGTGCCCATAACCCCGTGGGTGGGTCCTAGGGATAGAGTGGCAGTTTCTGGATATTGGACAGCCCTCCCTTCTGTCAACATAGGCCCCAGAACCCTGATGGTGGGGTCCCGGGGCTGGAGTGGCTGTTTCTTGATGCAGTTGAAATACAGCCCTCTGTGACTGGAAAGACAGGCCCCAGAACCCTGATGGTGGGTCGTGGGATTAGAGTGGCAGCTTCTGGATGCAGTGGCACAGCAGAGGAAGCATTGGCAGCAGGAGAAGACATTGAATTGCCCAGGCACAGAACCCAGGGAACAGCAGAGACAGCATTGGCAGGATTTGCCTGTGCACTGCACCCATGGAGCCAAGCCAGGATGGTAGGATTTGCCAGGGAAGAGCTCCTATATGGCAGCAGCAGGATTGCGTGCGTGGGCACATTTGGATTTGCCAGAGCAGAGCGTCCACGAGCTAGCAGACAGCAGCAGCGGGATTACCAAGCAAGTGGGGCACATCACCCAGGGTTGACAGGGTGGGAAGACAGGCACCTTAGCATGAGAGGCAGGCAGGTGGGCTGAGGCAGGCTTTGAGCTTTGCAACCTGGGCAAGCAGACAGACAGGTGGGCTGAGGCAGGCTTTGAGCTGGGCAGGCAGACAGGCAGTGTAGCATGAGAGGCAGGCAGGCGGACTGAGGCAGGCTTTGCCAGGCTTTGCCCTGCTCAGGCTTTGAGCTTGGCAGGGCACTCAGATAGGCTGGTGAATACTGTGCAGCACAAGAGAGAGAGAGAGAGAGAGAGAGCCAGTCAGATAGGCAGGCCAAGATCGTCTAGCTAGAGGCCGTCTGGCAGGCTTACAGTTTCCCAATGCCACCCTGCGTCATGAGGTCAGTCAGATAAGCTGGCCGAGGCCGTCTCTAGTATGAGAGAGAGAGAGAGAGAGAGAGAAGGGGGCAGGGCGGGCGCCAGGCACCGGGACAGAGGGACAGCACCTCAGCAGCAGTAGCCCAGATTGAGGAGGAGGAGGATCCCCGTCTCAAGACTGCCCCTGGCATGGGATGGCGTGTGCCACTGCACCATCAATCCTTGTACACCAAGGGCAGCTTGGGGAATCCCAGAAGTGGAAGGTTCACCTTCAGGAAGAGCAACTGCTCCACCAACTTTGCCCCCAGTCTCAGGCGGTGCGGGGAGCAAATGTTCCCTGCCATGGAGAACACCCACTCACTGGGGACACTGGTTGGTGGGCAGGACAGTATACCCTTGGCCACTTTCAGCAGGGCTGGCCATACGTTGGCCTTGCCGGCCCAGTAGGCCAAGGGATCACTGCTGGGATCAATGCATGGTTCCTCCTCCAGGTAGGTCTCCACAGCTGCTGAGGCACCGTTGTACTCCCTCTGGTAGCTCTGACTGGGCACCACCTCCACCACTGCCCTCAGCCACGCTGCTGGCCCTATTGTAGTTTTTATTGTATTTTACTTGTTGGAAGCCACCCCGGGCTGCTTTGCAGGAGGGGCGGGGTACAAATTTATTAAATAAATAAATAAATATTGTGCACAGCCCGATGTGCCCCAGAGTGGCCTGCACATAGGAGGAGCTCCTGCTGCTGCTGGTGCTGCTACTGCTAGGGCTGGGGGCAGGGATAGACCCTGCTGGTTGAAAGGGGTGGCTACTCCCACTCTCACCGTCCCCAGGGGCGTCCTTCTGCACATCCTGCTCTGCCTTCCAGACCCTCTTCATCAGGTCACCTTTCCAGTGCCCATAGAGCTGTGTCTGGAGTGCCATGCTGGCCTTGACCCTGGGGTCCAGCATTGTTGCCAGGACACATTCTTCCCGCCGAAGGAGCTTGTCAAACTGCACCTTCAGCCCTGCCTTCAGCTGCCGCGCCAGGTCAAGTGCCTCATTGGCCAGCTTCCTGCCCTCAGGGTCACAATCCCACCCCCCGAGAATCTCATCCAGCCTCCTGTGGAGACTCTGGACCAGAGGGGTCACCTGGCTGAGGGTGGCGGTGGAGCTGCTCACGGTCTCTGTCACGGCCAGGAACGGTCTGAGTACAAAGACCGTGTGAGCCAGGATCTCCCATTCCACCCCATCGTACCCCGGAGGTGCCCCGCTGTCCATCACCAGTTGAACCTGATGCAAGGCGGCTTTCTTCTCAAGAAGCCATTCGAGCATCAGGAAGGTGGAATTCCACTGTGTGGAGACATTCTGGACCAGCTAATACACTGGGGAGCCTTGCTCGGCCTGATTTGCCTGGAGAAGCTTGCTACCCTTCACGTTCTGGTTAAAGAACCCCGCCAGCTTCCTCCCCCACTCGATCAGGGAGCTAAGGGTGCTTGCCCAATCCCCTTATCCCCCAAGCCCAGAGAGTCCCTGACCACCAGGTGAAGGGTGGGTGCGGCGCAAGGGATGCTGGTGAAGCCCCGTCATGGACTGCCTTCAGTATATTGGCTGCGTTGTCTGTCACCACACACCCCTTGAAGGGCACGCCTGGCATGACCCACTCCCTCACCATGGCGGTCAGGGATGCCTCGATGTTCCTAGTGGTGTGGGGGCTGTCTATTATGTGTGCCTGAAGCAGGGCCTACCTATACCCTGCTTCGGGACCCCTCCTGCCACTGGTAAATGCTACCTACGGGTCCTGCCACCAGTGTGCCATCACTGCCAGGTATGCGTGCTGTGCATTTCAACTGGACCACAGGTCTGTGGGCAAGTGTATGGTGGCACCCCCAGCCCCTGCCAACTGCTCCCTCACCTGCTCCTTAAAAGCCTTGTACAGGTCTGGCACCACCTGACGACTCAGGGTGGTGAACAATGGCAGCTTAAACTGGGGGGCCAGGAACCCAATCAGTCACCTGAAGCCCATGTCCTCTACAATGGAGAAGGGCTGCCCATCAAGTGCAATCATTTCACCCAACAGGCGCCTGGCTTTCGCTTGAAAGACATGATGCCCTTCAGCTGCTGATAGACTTGGCAGCTGCCGCCACCCCAGCGCCTCCATGATGGACTGACGCTGCTGGCGAGGCTTCTGTTGTTGTTCTCCCCCCCCCCCCCCCCCNACTGCTCCTGTAGCTAGAGACAGCTGTTGGTGCAGGACGCTTACCCGCTGAAGGAGGTGGATGACTGGCTGGCCTGGCCGCTGCAATCGGGAAATTGCTGACATCCACTGCCCTTGACTGCCCACTTAGCAGCAGAGCACTGTGACATGCCTTGAGCTGCCTTGCCATGGCAGTTGTCCCAAGGTTGGTGAGCACCTGCCCATTGCTTCACCACCTTATTGCGCACACTTCACTGCACCTCCCTCAGATCATCCACTCGCACCAGCTTGAAATGTGCCCAGACAGAGGATTTTTTTTCCCCCTCCTGCCTTCTGGCCCACCCCGAGTGATGCACTGCTGCTGGGAGGGGCAGAACTTGGGGGAGACACAGCTCTGGGAGGAGGGACAGCCATTGCCTCAGCGGCAGACATCTCTTCCGCAGGGCTAGTGTCTTCTTCTGCCTCACTGTCCCCAATCACGGTGATGTCCCGTGAAGGGGAGTACTGAGACCCTGAGGCTTGAGTGCCCACCATGCTGCTGCCACTCTCCCTGTGCCCCCTATAGCTGCTACTGCTGATGCTATTCCTCTCCCTGCTGCCATTTCCCGGAGATCAGGCTGTGCCTCTAGTAGCCAGGGTGGGATCCACCAGTCCTGGACTGCTGGAGATCGCCTCGACAATGGGGGATGTTGGTGTTCCTGGAGGAAAATTGGAAGCAGCACCTGCTCCAGCAGCAGCAGAGACAACTTCAGCCTCATGTACTGCAGGCCTTGCAGTGCCCTGCATGGCAGTGGAGGACACTGGCAGGAAGCATCGCCGAACCACCCCCAGAGTAGTGCCACTGCTAGGAGCCTCTGAACCCTGTCTCACAAAATCAGGCCTGCGAAGCTTTGGGCGTGGTGATGGGCTCTGGCTGCTGCATGCTGCCACTCCTCTGGCACGGCCCCTACCACCACCTCTGCCACGTGCCCCATTGCCAGCCACTCCTACTTCCCTTCTCCATGTCTTCCAACTCAAAGAATGTGACAACACACCATCCATATATATACATATATAAAATAATATACACACAATGACTCTAAGTATAGTATTAACTATTCTATAATCTATCTAACTAAATGTTATATCTACAAAGGCCTAGTCCTACAAACACACTCTAAAATATCAAAACTGAATAACTACTACATACTAACTCTCTCTCTCTCTCTCTTTCTCTCTCTCTCTCTCTCTCTCTCTAATATTACACAGGAATTTTGGGCGAGGGAGGGGAACACAGACAGCTCACACCAAACAACACAGGGGGTGATTTCAGACATGACGGGCGGCCACTTTCACCACAGGCCGTGGGGTGGTTTGGATCATGGCTGGGGGTGAACGGGCACGCCAACAGATGTGCGCCCCATTGCCCCCGGTAGTGGGGACGGCCAACCCACGGCCCATGGTGAAACCGGCCGCCCGTCACGTCTAAAACGGCACCACTCTGGGGGGGGCGTGCAGCGCAGCATGCTGCTGCACAGCCCCACCCCCTGCATTCCCCGGCGGCTCTCCCCCCTCCCGACGCCGCAACCACAGGCATGGGTGAAATCCATGAACTACGGTGAACGGAAAGTAAACAGAAGTTACTTTCCGTTCACCATGGCCATGGTGGCCTTTCACCACACTTCTCGACTTCACGTCCGGAGGTCCAGAAGCATGGTGAATGCAAACACAGGCCATGTTTGACTGTGGTGCACATCTGGCGGTGAGCTAACAGACGTTCACCACAGTCAAACGCAGCCCGTGTTTGACTGTGGTTCAGGCGGGGTGAATTTCAGACTTGTAATGTCTGAAATCACCCAGGGAGAGGTACAAAACTGAAATGAAACCTAAATCAATCTAATCCTACTCTAAATAAATTCAAAAACAGGGGAAGGGAATCAGGGATGGAATATATAAAGGGAGAAGGGGAGGATTCAATGGAGGATAGCGATAAAGAACACAGGGATGGGTTAAAAATAGCCTAAATCTATCTAATCTAATGTGTCAGGCAGTGGTCGCATTTCTCCCGCCCGAACTCATCCGAATGCAGCTAAACTGTTCGGTCGTTTCAAAGTTCGGGTTGGTTCGGGTTTGGTTGTCCGAACAGACCGAGTTTGGTTCGAGCACCAAACTTCAGAACCACGTTCGCATATCCCTAGGGGGTGGGGGTGAGATAGAGAGGCCAGAGGACAAGGGAGGGGGAAGCATGCCCCTGATCAGGGCTCGGAGAGCATGATGCTGCGGGTGCTAACCCATAGAGCAATGCTCCCTGGGACAACTGGGACAGGGGGCAGGAGGGTTCCCTGGCTGCGCTCCATAGGGGGAGCTCAGCTAGTAAATAGGTGTTTGTGGGGGGGGGGAGTTGGGCAGTAATTCATGCCGCCCTGGGCATTCTGGCAGGGGAAGGGGACTGGGTGGGGGGAGGACTGGGCAGGAGCAGAGTGGGAGTGGAGACTTAAGAGTGCTGCCAAGGTTGGCTGACTGAACACAGCATGGGAGGGAGCCACACACTAGTAGCCTGCACGTGCCTTCTTGACTGCCCAGTGTCCGGTACGGTAAGGGTAAAAAATACTCTTCCCCGCCCTGGGCCCTGCCCCCTTTCTTGCTTGTGGGGAGTTGGACATGTATGTGATTTGGAATAACATCTCTAGCCTGGGCTGGGGGCCCTCTTTTTTTTGATTCTGGTGTTGCTGGAATTTTGGGGATGCTTTTGGGGGTGGTTTTTTTTTTATTTTTGTTTTCTTTTTCTTTGGCTTTACGGCTAATCCTGGTTTGGGATTAAATGATCCTGAGATTTGGGGGAGGGTGTTTTACTTGATTTCTCCTAGCTTTGCCCCTTTTACAACTGATTTTAAAAAAAATGTTTGGGGGGCAATCCTGGTTTGAGATTAAATCTTGAAACTGAGGGAGGAGAAATTGTTTTTTGAAGAAATCTAGGGATTAGGATTTAATCCCCAGGGTGAGGATGGACTATTTTGGTTTCATTTTCCTTGGCTTTGCCACAGGTACAAATTTTTATTTTTGTTGTACTTTTAATGTTTACATTGGTTGGGCTGTTTTTTGGTCTTTTCCTGTATTTTCTATGGATTTTGGTGTATTTCTGTTCTGTGAGGGCCACATACTGGTGGTGGTGTGCTGGTAATGATTTATGATTTTACCACCACATTTTTTGTCCCCTCCTCCCTGCTCTACGTGGGGCTTCCCTTGTTCTTGGCCCGGAGGCTGCAGCTGGTGCAGAATGCGGCGGCTCGTCTTCTTATGGGGACGGGTCGCCGGGAGCACATTACACCGGTGCTCCGAGCTCTGCACTGGCTGCCGATAGTGTGCCGGGCCAAGTTCAAGGTCCTAGTGATGATCTACAAAGCCCTATACGGCCTTGGCCCCTCATACCTTAGGGNGCTGTGGAACTCCCTTCCGGAGGAAGCTCGCCTGGCCCCAAGCCTTTTGACCTTTCGGCGGAACTGTAAGACCTGGCTGTTTGCCCAGGCCTTTGGGAGGGAGGGGGGGGGTGATTTTTAATCCCCCACCTGTCTATTTATTTTTATATACCACCAGCTTTATTGATATGTTTTATGGTTGTATTTTAAATGTTTTTAAATGTTTTTTATTGTTGTAAACCGCCCCGAGCTGCTGTGCAGGATGGGGCGGTATAGAAATCTAATAAATGAATGAAAATGAAATGAAATGAATTTCCAATAGGCTTTAGTGTGTCTTTCTATTTTGTGAGTGCCAAAATGTGGGTCTGGCTGGGTGCGCTGCTGCTCCTTCTAATAATCCTCTCACAAACTCTGCATGGCCCCCTTACAGTTTAATAAACCTGTCTTGAGAGTCCAAGATCTGTATTCAGTGTGGGTTTTTTATTCATTTCTATTCCATAGCAATGTCAAAATTCTGGTTAGCCCCACCTACCATTGGCTCCGCTTACTGCCACACCAGCCTTAGAACCCACTAGCCACCACTGCCTCTTAGTGGTATGGGAACAACAGGAGCATCTCCTCAATATTAAGACTGCATTCTGTTACTAGAACCCTGGGATGAACCCAGGAGAACCAAATCTAGGAACAAAGTATTTTACTAGGACTTTATCCCCAAAATAAACCAGTCTGTTTCATATGTAAATGAGTAAGTTTTACTTAAGTTCAAAAACAGGATGAGAAGAACATTAAAAGTGCCATACTGGTTCAGACCAATGGCCTAGCATCCTGTCTCTGACAGTGACCAATTTTGGTCACTTGGGAGAAGTAACTAACATGTCATAATGGGCCAAACCATTCCCTATTGTTCACTTCCAGCTCCTGACAGTCAGACGTTATGTCCCTCAAACCTATTTGGTTAATAGCTGTTAATGGAGATACTCTCGAAGAACTTATTCACTTCACTTAACTTAAAAAGTGTTTTTTTATAACCCAGCTATACTACTGGCCTTAACCACACATCCTCCTGCAACAAATTCAACAATTGCATTGAGTGAAAAAATACTTTCTTTTATTTGTTTTAAATTTGCTGCCAGTTTCATTGTGTCTTAGTACTTAGGGTGGGACCCCGGGCCCAATACCGGCTACCGGATTTACCGGTTACCGGTTCTAGAAAAACCGGATTCCCGGATTAAATCCGGTATACCAGTACCAGATTTAATTCATTGGTTTCAATGGGGTGCTGTGTCCCCATTGAAACCAATGAAATATCCCTCCCCCTCCCCCTCCCAGGCTGCGCGGGTGGAAGGGGGGACACCCCCCACCCACCCTGCCCAGCCTGGCTTTTTGTTTAAAAAAA
>QEPC01014254.1:6428696-6446882 GCA_003113815.1 Sphenodon punctatus | reverse complement strand
CCAGGCTGGGCAGGGTGGGTGGGGGGTGTCCCCCCTTCCACCCGCGCAGCCTGGACTCGGGGAGGGTTTTTCTTTTAAAAGGGCTTTTCTTTGGCTGGGGCTTTAAATTTTTTTACATTGCAGCCATTTAAAAATGGCTGCAATGCAAAAAAATCCGGTACCCTGGAATCCGGTACCGGGTCCGGATTACCGGGCCGAATCCGATAATGCCGGTACGCCCGATACCGGCATTATCGGATACCGGATTCTACCGGTTTCCCACCCCTACTTAGTACTATATGAGAGAGTAAATAACCGCCCCCAATTCACTTATTCTGCACCACTCATGATTTTATAAACTTCTGTCATCTCTTTTCCAAACTGAAGAGCCCAAACCTATCAAGCTTCTCCTTGTATGGAAGTAATTTCTTGCCCTTTATCATTTGTGTTGCCCTTCTCTGTACCTTTTCAAGTTCGGCTCTATCTTTATTGAGATGGAAAGACACATATTCAAGGTACAGTTACACCATAGATTTCTATAGAGGGATTATGATATTTTCAGCAGGGGGGTGTACCAGAAACATTTTTGTTTTCATTTTTATTTTTAAAATATAATTTATTTGTTTTTTTAATAACATAAATGAAAATGCCCATGTGTGTTTTTAAAAAAGTAAAAATCAATAACATAAAACCAAGATCTTTCATTTACACACTTTCCTCTGACACTGTCCCTCCCCCAAACTTGCTGAGAGTTCCGCTGGGTCTGTGTGACCTGTTTAGAGATTTAAACAGAGACAGAGTCCTATTGTGGATTTGTAACTGGCTAAAGAATAGGAAGCAAGAAGTAGGATTAAATGGTCATTTTTCACAATGGAGAGAAGTAAATAGTGGAGTACCCAAGGGATCTGTACTGGGACCAGTGTTGTTTAGTGTATTCATTGGCTGTATTTAAATGGACAGAGGGGCAGGTGAGGACCATTTTTAAACAGGCAGGGGGGCTCAGGTATGTGTGTGCCTGATGGAGCTCACACTTGCTTCTGGTGGTGAGAGAGGGTTTAAATGACAGCAGATGGGTGTGTGTTCAGTGTACACACCCATCCACCTACCGGCCAACCATGCCTCTGCATGGTGCAACCTGGGATCTTCTGGGTTGTTCTACGCATGCAGGGAGGTGGGTGGAGGGAGGTTGGGGTGCCTGGGTTGCAGGAGCGTATGCCCACCCACCCCACTTTTACATGGATGTTACCACACGTATTCACTGTGTGGACATGTGTGTCATGTATAAATGCCCATTAATGAACTGGCAAAAGGAGTAAGGAGTGAAATGATTAAATTTGCAGATCACACCAAGTTATTCAAGGTAGTTAAAACACGAGCAGACTGAAGAATTGCAGAAGGATCTTGCAAGACAGGATGATAGGGCATCTAAATGGCAGATGAAATTTAATGTGTACAAGTGCAAAGTGATGCACGTAGGGAAAAACAACCAAACTTTATATACACATGCTCTGTTCAAAATTAGGAGTTACCACTCGGGAAAAGGACCTTGGAGTCATTGTGGACAATACATTGAAATTCTTGGGTCAGAGTGGGTAATTTCAGATGTGCATTCGCCATGTCCAACCACGCACCAAGATCAGTTTCGGATCCCGGTGAGGAATCAGTCCAGCCGTCCTTTAGACGTGCTGGCCTGATTCCCTGTGGGGGTCAGGGAGGGGTCGGGGCTGCATGGTGCGACGTGTGGCCACACAGCCCCGCCCCCCCGCCCTCCCCCGGCCACCTGCCCTCTGGGAGATGGGCGGGTGCAGCGACCAATCCGGCCACTGCGCCCGATCCCGTCTCGGGGTCTGGGCCATGATCCAGAATCGGCCATGGTAACAGACATTACCTTTGACCGATTCCGGACCATGGTCCAGTTAACCACGGTTCAGACCTCCAGGTGGCCGGAGGTCTGAAAGCATGGTCAAAGAGATTCCCACTGGGGTTTCACTGGGGAGAACATCTGGCGGGATTCTCTTTGCGTAATTTCAGACATTACGCTACCGTGGCCACCACAGGGGGTGCACTGTGGTTGACCGTGGTATCATAACATCTGAAATTACCCAGTGTGGCAGCTGTCAAAAAAACAAACACAACGTTGGGAACTATTCATAAAGGAATAGAGAATACAACTGTAAATGTCATAATGCCACTATATAGATCTATGGTGCGAACACACCTTGAATATTGTATGCATTTCTGGTCACCCCATCTCAAAAAAGATATACTAGAAATAGAAACAGAGAAGGGCAACAAAAATGATAAGGGGTGTGGAATGGCTCCCCTATGAAGAGATGCTGGATTGGTTGGGGCTCTTCAGCTTGGAGAAGGGTCAACTGAGAGGGGATATGATAGAAGTTATATAAACTCATGAGTGGTGTGGAACAAGTTAATAAGGAACAGTTATTAGTACTGGAACTAGGGGACACTCCATGAAACTAATGGGTAGCAGATTTAAAATAAATAAAAATGTTTTTTCACTCAAACAATTAAGTTGTGGAATTTGTTGCCAGATGTGGTCAAGGCCAGTAGTACAGCTGGGTTTAAGAAAAGGTTGGAAAGGTTTCTGGAGGATAGATCCTTTAGCAGCTATTAGCCGGGTAGGTTTGGGAAATGTAACCTCTTACTGTCGGGAGCTGGGAGTGAACAACAGGGAATGGATTGCCCCATAGTGACCTGTTGGGTACTTCTTCCAAGCGACTGAGACTGGCCACTGTTGGAGGTGCTGGGCTCAATAGACCATTGGTCTGACCCAGTATGGCACCACTTATGCAACGTATATCAACTAGGATCATGAACCCATCTATAATTGGCATGACCCTGCCTGTGGTCCGTGAGCCCATAGTTTGGGAAGCTATGGATCAGTGTCTTTGTATTGGAAAAGTACAAAGAGATAACACCATCTTCCCACAGTCAGTCATAATCTAGGGTTTAGGCAATTGCAACAGGTGGATAAATAAGTAGGAAGGGCAGAGTACTACCAGAGACATGTGGGTAATATGCACTGTTTACAAAACAACCGTTCACTTACCAGGTGACTGGCAGAGATTTATCATCTCCCTAGTTTTCAGATTAGTTATCAAACTGTTACGACAGGGGTAGTCCCAGTGAGGAGAGCAAGGCAAGTGCCGGCACAGCAGCTTATGGATACCTCTGCCAGTGGTGTGATAAATATTGCTTTTATCCTTGGCTCAGCTATCCTTGGCTCAGAGCCAAAACCCACCCAATAGGAAGATAGACACAGAACTGGAATCAAGGGTTATGCCAAATTACTAAAAGTTTATTATCAGAGCAGATACTACATTTACACCTGATGCCTGGTGCTGCTAAAATGATGTGCAGGCAAAGACACAGCAGCGGGGAGGAGCCCGATGCCAGCAGTAGTGCCGGTGCGCATGGGGTTCTGCCGCATCCAACGGGATTCTGCTGCAGTTTTGCTCGTGCATAATAGGGCTGGATTTTGTGCCCTGTCATATGTGAGCAAAGCCGTGGCAGAACCCCGTTTGCTGCCGGCATCAGCCTCTTCCATGCTACCACATCTTTGCCTGCGTGTCATTTTTAACAGTGCCAGGCATCGGGTGTGAATGTGGTAAGAGTCTCTAGTCTAGGATCTAGGACTCAACCTCCAGAGACCTAGAATATCTCACAAGAGGGGGGAGTTTGAGGAGGGGGCTCAGACCCAGAGTTTATATACACATTTAATACAGAGTATATTGCTTACATATCAGGCTAGAACTGATTAATGATAATTGTTAGAAGTACATCACATCCCACATCCTTGATGACATACATTGTTGATTGGTAAGTATCCTGGAGTGGCTACTTGATAAGTAACACTGCTGCCTAGCAAACTAAGCACTAGCTCTGGAGGAAGGTTTCTCTCCCTAGCTCATGTTGGAGGAGAATATCCCTGAGAGTATCCCTTTTCCATGATATTAGAACAGAATGGTGGGCTGGATGGAGCCAGCTCATCTGCTCCCCAAGGGTACGTGGGGGCCCAAGGGTAGATACAGACCCTTCTTTGTAATGCTGACTTTGCTAGCTTTGCAGCTGCATACGCATCCTTGGGCCCAAGCTAACACAGCCCATCTACAGATCAGAACTGGTTTGGTTAACCCTTTTTCTTTCATGTACGTCAGGGCTCCTTTTGATAATTCTTTTCCTTTTTCCTAAGGCCTATACCAGTATGTGCCTATACTATTACACGGCTGTTGTGTTCATGAGAAGTGAATCTACTTGTGCTAGTTTCCCCATGTTTCACACCAGGATTTAAGCACTTCAAAGTGATGTAATCATAATATCACCTAGATATTGTAGGTAATATTTTGTGATGCGACTGGCAGATGCCATTTTCATGTCATTGCTGATATGGTCCTTGTCCAACATAGAAAGCTGCAGTGTGTTCTCCTTCAGATTCTACTACCTGAGAGAGGGACTGACATGAAAATCTGTGAGACTGAAGCAATTCGGTGTTCATGCTAGGTAGGTTTTTTAGGCATTTGTTTTAAAGCTGAGATTGCCAATTATGCAAAATTTCATCTAGCCGTTCTGTTCACTAAAGCCAAAGTGCAGACCATTGACCCAACTTGCATTTTAAACACAATCCCAGGGTGAGCAGTCAGTGTGTTATGCAACATGTCACAATTTAGTTACCATAACAACTTGGTGCACTCTTTATAATCTCGGCACTCTGCTTCTGATGTGTGATGTACAATAGCCATTCTGGCCAACTAAAATGGGATTTTATTTTGTTCTTATAAAAATACATTCAAACATTCATATTCTGATGACAAAATGGGAGGGAATCAGATTCCCCCTCCTAAATCTCAGGGTTCTAAAAATGTGACTGAAAGATATGTGTATGTTTTAGCACTCTACTGTTTGGGAACTAGTGCTCATTAGTGTACAGACAGACAGAGAGACCCACACACTGTACAGGGAGATGATAATGTCAGTTTTCTGTTAGTTGAAGGTCACTTGTGGTTTTGTCCAGAATTAGAAAACTATTCCTGTGGCTGTAATGACGTCATGTTGCTTCCCATAAGATAAAGTGATTGGAAGCTCAGTCAGGCCAAAAGCAATGTGACACAGGTTATTAATTCAAACTTTTCCTCCCAGTAAAATTAAAAACCACATTTAATTACATTCACATTTTAAAACACTGTTCAAGACTATAAGGGCGTTCCCATGTTATAAAATATGCACCGTTTGCTGCCACAAGAAATGCAGAGAGGCAAATGCTGTGTGGCTTTTGTCATGTGGAAAAACAAAGTCAATTTTCCAGTTTTGCATCCTCTTCATGATCAGCACAAAATTTCCCATATGACAAAAGCTGTGCAACACTTACCTGTCGGAGTTTGTTGCAGAGGCAAACAGTGCACATCTAGTAATGTGAGAAAGCATCCTGTGTCAATACATTTCCTCCATTCCCCTCATCTGTATAAGACTAGTCCATGAAAGCTCACATTTTGTTTATTCTAGTCTCATTGTTGCAGTGTATTTTAATCTTCTGCTGATACTAAGCAGAGAAAATGCCCCTAAAGAGAAGTGCGCTTATGAACATGCACGAATCTTGCTAGTATTTCAATTGATTCAGCAGGTTTATTAGTTCTGCAGATTCTAACATACGTTGCTAAGTTTGCATTTTAATGGACCAAAAACCATGATCAATAGTATACTTTGAAGTTTTGCTCAAATAAAAGTTGTAGAATATGTCCTTACCACAAACACCAATAAATAATCCTTATTAGTCAAAATTTCAACATGTTCTCAAACTGGCTTTAGGTTCAACTCAACATTTTTGAGAGCCAGTTCAGGCTATCGAGTCCAGGTTTCAGATCCCAACTAGAGTTCATGATGTGAGTTCATGGCTACCATGGCAATCATGGGACTGTCTCTGGTCATCCTGTTAGATCTCTTGGCTGCATTTGACACTGTTGACCATGAGATGTTGGTGGCCCACTTCCAGGACCAAGCTAGAGTAGGTGGGACTGTCCTTCAATGGTTCTGTTATTTGCTGGCCAGGAGAACTCAACATGTAGTTCTGGGTGATTGTTCATCTTCTCCCCAGGACCTCACTTATAGAGTCCAGCAAAGTTCGATTTTTGTCCCTTCTCTTGTTCAGCGTGTACATGCAGCCTTTAAGTGAGGTCGTCGGAGGGTTTGGTGTGCGGTGTCATCAGTATGCTGATGACACCCAACTTTACCTCTCTCTTTCAGCTGACCCAGGCCCGGCAGTCTCTGTGCTTACCTGTTGTCTGTAGGGGATTGGATGAGGGCGAGCAGTGTGAAGCTGATTCCTGAGAAGATGGAGGTAATGCTGAGGAAGTGGTGGTGCCCATCATTGATGGGGTCTGCCCCGTTGGTTCCTCGGGTTCAGAGTCTGGGGGTGCTCCTCTACCCATGGTTCCACCTGGATGTCCATGCAGCTGTGGCAAAGGGGCATTTCACCAGTTACATCTAGTGCGATGACTTCGGCCATATGTCTCGGACTTCGACCCAGCAATCATCATTCATGCTTTCATCACCTTGATTTTGGATTACTGCAGTGTTCCCTACGTAGAGCTACCCTTGGTGATGGTTTGGAAGCTGCAGCTGGTGCAGAATGCAGAGGCCCACCTCATCATGGAGATGGGATGCTGCAAGCACATTACACCAGTGCTCTGGTCTCTGCACTGGTTGCCTATAATATTCCAGGCCCAAATCAAGGTGTTGGTTTTGGCCTATAAAGACCTATATGGTTTGGGCCCTGCTTACTTACGGGATTGCCTCACCCCCTGGGTCCTGAACCGTCCCCTGCAGTCATCCAGGGATGCCCTCGTCAGTGGTGACGATGAGGAGGGTGTTCTGGGTTGCCACACGACGCTGTGGAAGTCCCTCCTGATGGATGTCCACATAGCCCCAAACCTCCCCTTTTTCCACAGACAATGGAAGACCTGGCTGTTCCACCAGGCTTTTGGCGAAGGTGATGGGTGGGGGTTTGGGTAGGGGAGAAGGGGTTTTAACTCTGCCTAACCTATTCATTTGGAATATTTTTGTATTTATGTGGTTTTATTGATGTTTTTATATTTTTATGCTTTTTATTGTGTTGTAGCTGCCACCATCTGCAATAGCAGTAGGGGGCGGCCTAGAAATCAAAGAAATAAATAAACTAAGCCATGAACTTACTGGGTGGTCTTGGGCAAGTCATTTTTTCTTGGATTTGGCTCCCCAACTGTAAAATGGAAATGTGTGCATCCCTATGTCCTCCTCCTCTTTGTCTCTGCTTCCTTGTCCATCCTAGAATGTAAGCCCCTTGGGACAGGGACTTGAAGTTGTCTCTAGTTACAACTGTTTAGGCACATTGCTGGTGCTGTGTAAGTAATAATTTTAACTTCAACTTTTCTGCATGTACCATTGATCATGTACATTCATATGTTACCTGGAAAATAAATCAGCCTGATTTGTGATTGTAACTTTGCTTTCCTGTTGCAAAATTTCCCTTTGCTTGTGTCTCCTGAACTATTAGCTGAAAGCTGTCTGGGAGTTAGCGCAAGCAACCATGAGTAAAAGATTGTTTTCAAATGATGAAAAGTCCCACGATAGTAGGGTTGAAATGAGAATTAAAACAATTCTTGCGAGATTGAACACTGGGACTGAGATCTCTCCAAATTGTCAGTCCCAGTGCAAGATCTCTCAAGATTTCTCACAATTAATTTTTAAAAAAAGTATTGGGGCATCCCAGGATACCTCAGGACACCTGCTGACTTATCTCACCCCTGGGCTGCTGGACTCGAGTTTGGTGGCTGCTTTCTGCTCCCTGTCTCCTTCTGCATTCTTTAGCAAGCTAAGCTTGCTCTCTGCCTCCCCAGCCAAGGTACACTCTGCAGCGCTTACGTGGCACCCAACAGTAAATCTACTGGGGAGAGGATCAGGGAAGCCTCTTCCCAGCTGTGCGCAACACTCTAATCTGTCCCCATTTCCAGGGGGACCAATATCAGGGCACCCACACACAGCACACCCTGACCAGTCCCCCTGAAAATGGGGACATATTAGAGTCTTGTATACGGCTGGGAAGAGGCTTCCCTGCTCCCCTCCCCAGTAGACTTACTGTCGGGTGCCAGGTAAGCCCTGCAGAGTGTAGCTTGGCTGGGCATGCACAGAGCAAGTTCAGCTCTCTGCAGAATGCAGAAGGAGGCAGGGAGCAGCCACTGGACTAGAGTCCAGAAGTCTCGCTGTAAGTACTCATTTTTTTTCTTGATATTTTCTAATCTTTTCAATGAGAATCTGGCCTGTTTGTCGGTTTGTTTGCATTTCCAATGAACTGAGAAACGTGATTCTCATAGAAAAATGAGAAAATACCAAAAACGAGTTTCAACCCCATGTTAGAACTTTCTCTGTTTAGAAAGGCACATAATTTTTTCTGAATCAATATTTCAGGACATTGCTTATCCCCTGGAACCAGTCCTCATGCAATAATAGATTGAAACAAAGAAGAAACCTTAGGTTGTATTTCCATGTAAATCCAAATTCAAACCATAACCAAGCAGAGCAAGTCTGCTTCATGCTAAATCATTGTAACTGCCTCCTTTCCATTCAAACCCACAGGGCAGCAGCTCTAAAGCACCGTTTTCCTGTCTGGATATAGTGGAATCAAGAAATTTACTATCTCACTGTGTATATCACCCATTTTTGACAACCAACCCCAACAGCAGTGCAGAGAACTTAACCACAGTCCTTGGAGTAAAGATGGTCATCTTACGGTGCTTTGGTGGCTTTCCTAATTTGAGTGTTTTTTTATGTTCACCCAGAATTTGTATAGCCAAACTAAAGATCATACATATTTTCCGAGAAAGTCCCACATTACTAATTTTGATGAATGTTTCGCCTTTTCCCTGTTTGTAAGATTGTAGTTTAATGCCTTTCAGGTAGGTCCAGATTTTTTTGGACTTCTTGAAATAATAGCTTTGGGATTTGCATTCTGGTTTGAAAAATGGGAAAGGCTCTAAGGTTGTAATGTGCTGCCTGTATTATCGGCAAGAAGAATTGCACGATATAGTAATTTGAGTCCAGACCCAAAAATAAGATATACTTTCACTAAGGGAAAAAAAGCTCCTGTTTTTTCCTCTGACATAATTATAGTTTGTGAAAAGCAAGAGACAATAATCGCAGTGGTTTTAGGATGACTTTTAAAGTAGTCTTGGTACCGTAGGCAATTCGGAAACATCAACTGCTCATTTTTATGACTACCAAAATGCTGACTACATTACAATAAGCATAATAACTAGTTGCATAGGAATCTTGGAGCATAAAGGAATTATTGTGAGGTGCTGCAGTGCTTTATGCATTGAATGAAATGTATGTTTCAAGTCTTTGCTTTACGTTACACATCAGATAAGGAAAATATATATTGAAAGCATATTTAATATTTTATTTAATATTCCTAGTATTGTCATGTTTGCAATTATTGTTAGAGTTATTTGCATAGTTATTGGGACATCTTGGCACTGGAGACAAACTAACCTACAGAATAAAAGGGGAGGGAGCTTCCCAAGAAGAAATACAGGCCTGAGTCTTTCTGCTTAAGAAAACTTGCTATGTGAAGGGCATAGGAACAAAGAATGTGTTAGCACTTGTCAGTGATGCTCCAGTGCAACAGCAGCGAAGCTCTAACAATGAGATGTTCCCAGGGCTTGATGGAGAATAGGATTCTCTGTTTACAGGGAAAATCTCTTCAGAGCTGGACAGAAATTAACTGGTTTGGAGTCAGTTTTATTCCATTTATTCTTTTTTGTTTAGATGCTGCTGAGCTGGTAGAGTGCTTTGAGGGCCAGAAAGTAAAGCTTTTGCAATGTGACTACTTATATTGAGGAAGTTCAGAATAGTGGAAAGGCAGATAAATTTTTGTTGCTTTATGTATCAAGAGATGCTGTGCTATTGTGACTGTAGTCCATCTCGAATCACTTGCCCAGCTGGATGTGAAATCCAGTGACTTGCCAGTAGTCCAAAGAGAACAGACAATCGTTAATATTTTGTGCTTCTTTTTGAACTTCTATTTCTTTTCTCCTCAAGACTCTATTTGAGAACCTGTTTCCAGCCAGTAGAACCACAGTACAGACTGAGTGTCACCTTCATTGTGCATATTTTAAGTAATGTTTGGATAATTAAATGCATCCATTTAGCTTTTTCTTAAGAATGGAGAGGAAAAAACTATTTTTTTGCCCCCCAATAATGTGAAGTCTTCCATAAAGTTCACAGTATGTGTACAAAATTAAAAGAAATGCCCAATTAGATTTGTATTGTGCCCCCTGTGCACTAAACACTCGAGACAGACTATAACAGATCTTTATTTCTATGCCTGCTATAGAGTCTTTTTATCTATTTGTTTCTCCCCTTGTACTCTTCTGCCCCCCACCCCCATGTCCCCTGATGGCTTCCTTGAAGAGACCCTACAGTTATCCCTAGGGGACAAATTTATAAACTAAAACCAAAATGATTATTAGCAGCTAACTGAATGAAACCCTACAAACAGCTATTTCTCATGCACACACTTTCCTACCCCTGCCAATAAATTGTTTGAGCACTAAAGGCCAATATGTTTGGACTATGAAGGACCAACATGCCAATTTCCAGACTTGTCAAGGACTTATGCAGAGAAAGCTATGTAGAGCTGTACAACCTTAGTGCTCCATCCATTCTCCTTTATCTCCTTGTTTAGTAATGGGCTCTGCTTCCAGCAGAATATCACCAACTAGACTAAAGCAAACTCATTTACTAGTTGATGGAAACCTTAGACTTGCACTGTCTCCCTCTGTTGCTGCTGGCACTGGCTCTCTCTTGCTATCCACATTGGACGTTAGTGCTGAGATGTACTGAGTTAACTAAAATATTTTGACTAGTCAGCAACAGGATACCCACAAGCTAGCTATTTTGCTGATCTAAGCATTTTTTATCTGCAGAGGAAAAAGCTAACAGTTTCTGTGGATCTGTGCTAGCTACATCTCATGATCAACTTATATTGGTTCACACTGTACTTTTTTTGATGTAGTTAAATGCACTGTGTAGAAAAGGATTTTTATTACAATGTGATTAATTAAAATCTAAATAAGATGAAAATTGTTTAGTAGTACTGAAACAGGGACAATACTACCTTCCAAAGCTATAAAGCATGGCCAGAATTATGGATAAAGGCTTCTTGTATTGACAACCTCAATATTTAATAGTCTGGGTGATTTTTCCTGTTTTTGAGGCTTTGTGTGTTATTTGTTTGCTTGGGTGTTTTTTATGTTTTTTCACCTGCTGAATCCAAATCTGTCTGTACCTTGTTGGTACACTTTAGGTTTCTCCCTTAAACTGACATGGTGCCAAGATTGCTATCGCCAACACCCTAACAGCATAAACTCAGCTCTTGCAGTCACACCGTTGAACTGATTTTTATGAACTTTTGAGTGCAAGCTAATATTAGGCCTATCTCTTATCCCAAAACTTTTTAGAGGCCTACATTGAAAAATTACAAAATGGTATTGAAATTTATTTTGGGCAACAGTGAAAAATCTGTTTACTATGTTAATGAAACTGACCATAGTACTCATAGAACATTAAATAACACATAGCTTGATGTACAAACCAACCTTCTGTGACATCGTGATGCTGAGAAAATGAAAATGTAATAATCCAAATTGGCCATCAAAATCACTACATCTTAATTAAAACTGAGATATATGCACTATTTTGTAAGCAGAATACCAATTAAAGTTTTAGAACTAAAGAAATGGAATATGATATTACCTTAGAACAACCTTTACTAGTTCTGGTTGTTTTTTTATATTAGACCTTTATATCTGTTTTTATATCAGCACATTCAATATGTCTATTGAAGATAGTCAAATGCACGATATGATTAAAAGCAATGAAAAGTGCCGGTGTTGCCGGCGCATCCCCCCAATGAGACACAGAGACCGTATTGGATTTTAAACTGGCCACACTCTTTATTTCAATCATCCTCAAGGCCGGTGGGTATTGCTCAGGCAAACTGGGTCCAGTATGCTAGCTACTTAAATTACTTATTAACACCCACTGACAGCGATGTGCCCTCCCTTGTCAGTACCCAACAACATAACTCCCCCTTTCAACAGCACCCTGGCTCTGGCCGAAAGGGGACCATTCCCAACTGTGGGGTTGAGTAAGGAGGTAAGTACCCGCAAAGCCAGCAGACTGTGCATGTACTTGCTGACCCATCTGGGCACCCCTCCCAGGGTGTTAACCCCAGTGCTTGCTGCACCCAGCATTGCACTGGGTGTTCTCTCCCCATCTCTTAAGGAGATGACTCATCCTAACCTACTCTTACCTATTTATCCTACTGTAGCATACTGGACCCCCGCCACAAAAGGGGAACCGATCACGGTATCCCTTGACCCCCACCGCCTATCCCTCAAACAATTCTTTCAAGTGACAGGCCAGATTGCTCAGGTATAACTCATTTCCTGCTTGTGACAAATGAACGCCATCTTCCCTGAACAAATCTGTTCGGCCATATGTGATGGCCATATGCCGTACGATTGTTCCTCCTAATCTCTCAATCTACTTTGCCATTTCTCGGTTAATATTTCTCCGAGTTTTATCAATTTTTGCAGGCTTAATGGCCCTGCCCCATTTAAGGCAAGGGACTAAACTGGTCCACACTATATGAACATTATTAAACAAACTCTGGACTATTAACATGTCGTGCTTCATATTTATAACTAAGTTAACCCCTTTTTTAACAACCAGATCATTTCCCCCCAAATGCACCACAATGACAATGTGGTGTGGCTTTGTCTTTGAGTGCCCTCAACTTTGGGAGTAACTGGTGCCACTTCATTCCTCCCGTTCCATACCAGGCAATATTTGCTTTCTCCAATAACCCCAGGTGGACACCCTGTGCCATCTTTAGGGCTGCGTTGCTGGACCAACGCACCAGACTATGTCCCATGATCCATACTGTTCGTTTCTCCAGCCCGGTCCACCTAGTTCCTAGCGTGGGAGACACAATTGGTTAGTAACAGTTAGACCTCACATACTTCTTGTAGGCGTTAGATCGCCACCTCCCTACTGATTTGATCGCCTCAACTGGCAAACTGACTGTGGCCTGTCTCTTATACACATCTAGATGTGTATAAGAGACAGGACCTAAAGTGACTCGGAGAAAGGCCTGCCCCACCAAGTGCAGCTTTTAAGATTGCATTGAATTGGTAACTTGTTAATGGGGTTCTGTCCTTATGTATAAACAAGTTTCCTAACTCGAGTGGGCGGATGTTGAGATATCGACTCATTTGCTCAACTGGGCAGATCTCTTTCACCCCACAACTAAAGAGTCAGATATTTGCTCCTTTACTCCTCTGGTCTGTTTTTGATCATTTCAGTCGTAGTGACAAGACTTCCGGGGCCAATTCCATATCGTCAATAGTTAGTGCTCGACCAGATCTGTCCCTGCGGGATGATGCTACTACCTCGCTTATTCTAAAACCCCCGAAGTATGTTATGGAGTATGCTGTAATGAATAATTGTGTCTCAAAAGCATCATTACACACCCTAGGTAAGACTCCTGTAATTCTAGTTAAGATAGGTGTAGTGATAGGGGCATGTGTACTTATGGGGGTAGGCGCTGCCCTGGCCCAGCTCTCCAGCATGCGTTTTAAATAAAAACCTTGGTCTGGAGGGGGGTATCCTTTCAATCTGCTGACAAATGCTAACGCAGCCATCTTTCCTCCTATGGTACCTACAGCCAAACCTTTTCTCCTAAGGGACACGGCAAATTGTAATATCTCTGGTTCCCTTATGGGAAAATCCATATTCCACCCGTTGCGAGGCCTAAATTCTTGAAACTCCTGGAAAGCCCTACCATAAGCAGTCTGTGTTCTAGGGGCCAAGGATCCCTGAACGATATTCTTCAGTTCTACTTCCCAAGGTTCCATACCCCCGGGGGTAGAGGCTCGGGGAATTCTTTGGCCTCTGGTGCTAGTTCGCGGAAACGCTTGATCTGAAATCGAGACAATGCATCAGCCACTTCATTATTAATGCCGGAAACATGCCGCGCTGTGAACAAAATATTGTTCCGTAGGCAAGCCCCAACCATTTTTCTCACCAGTGCCATAACTCGGGATGAACGAGAAGACAATGTGTTGATTATATGGACAACGGCCATGTTGTCGCACCAAAATAGGACTGTGCGATTAGCGACTGTTTTGCCCAGAGCAGTATTGCTACTAATATGGGAAACAATGTCAGGTCCCTTGTCACGCTGGTGTCATGCCAATCCTGGGGCCAAGGCTCTGCACACCACTGTGTCTCAAAATACAGTCCGAACCCAGCTCCATCAACAACGTCGGAGTGAACCTGTAGGTCACTGCGCAACAGCCATTTATCTCTCCAGAAATTCACTCCATTATAGTTTACCAAGAATCCCTGCCATGTCTCAAGGTCTTGTCTCATATCTCATGTCACCCGGATCCTATAATGGGGTGGCAAGGTTCCCCTCAATTTTTCATGTATCCTAGATAAGAATGTTCTGCCGGGTGCAACTACCTGGCATGCAAAATTGAGGCTGCCTACCAATGATTGGAGGGTCTGAACGGTGACCTTCCGAGCCTGCATGCATTCCTCGATCTTGGCTCGCAATTCCCCCAATTTATCTTTTGGCAGTCTGGATGATTTCAAGTTTGTGTCAATTTCTATCCCCAGGTAGGTAATTAATGTTGAACGGCCCTCTGTCTTCTCTGGGGCCAATGGTATTCCCAATTCCTCGGCCATCTCCTGAAACAGTCGTAATGCATTCAAGCATTCCCTTCTTTGTGGCGGGCATATGATCAGGAAATCATCGAGGTATTTGGTTAAATCGCCCCCTTTCCACCTTTGTCTAAATATCCATTTGACAAGCGAACTAAAACATTCGAATCCCGAACATGATATTGAGCATCCCATGGGCATTGCTCGATCATAATAATATTTTCCTCCGAATTGAAAACCCAGTAGGTGGAAACTACTGGGGTGCACTGGTAGCAAGTGGAATGCTGATTTAACATCGCACTTAGCTAGCATTGCACCTGTTCCCATTCTCCTAGCCTTGTCGATGGCTACGTCAAAGGAGGCGTACCGGATGGTTGCTAATTCCTTTGGTATCGCATCATTTACAGAGGAGCCACATGGGTGCGACAAGTGATGAATCATCCTAAATTGTCCGGGGGCTTTCTTGGGCACTATGGCCAATGGGGATATTACCATATTGTGCATGGGTGCTTGATCATAAGGGCCAGCAATCCTACCTTCCGCCAATTCCTTATCTATTTTTTCCTGTACCATATCTTCCCTTCCTTCTACAGATTTTAAGTTCTTGCAGGATGCCTGTTGGTTGACTGGGCCTGCTGGAATAACGAAACCCTCCCGAAATCCTTGTACCACGTATTCTACCTCCGTCCTATCTGGGTGTGCTTCTAATGCTTTCGCTAGGGCCTCAATTTGTATTGGTGTCGGACCCCTTTTGCGTGCGGGGCCCTTGACCGCCTTTACCCGGTCCTCCTCCCGTGCCGGATTGGCCATAGCCTGCTTTTTGTCGGGGGTGGTAACATGTGCTCTCAGGATGCCCCCCTCCGCAACTGGAGCACCGGTGGCGAAATCGACATTGTGACCGATTACATCGGCCAGCCGTGTTGTATTCCCAGCACGTGCCAGGCCCCCCTTGTCCCTTTTTTTGGCTCTCCCCCTGGTATGGCTCGTTGGCGGGTGCGACTCCCCCACGAACTAAAGGATGCCCACTGTCAGACCTAGGGGCCCTAGTAGCATCCACTATACTCTCCAGCCATATGTCCGGTGCGTGTGTGTCCCATCGCAGACCCGANCCATATGTCCGGTGCGTGTGTGTCCCATCGCAGACCCGACATGTTCGCCGCCCTATGGTGAAAGGCTTCGTCATAGTGAAGCCATGCGCCAGGAGGGCCGGTCCCATGGGCCCTGCGGATTATGTCCGCATACTTATGGAGTTCTAAGTCACAGCCTGGGTCACTTTGCATTACTAACCCCATGTATATGGCAAATGCAGCGGTCCAATTTGTCCAGTTCCTATCAGCTTTGGGTCGTTTGTATTTTTCTCTGTCCTTTTCCCCGTCAGTCTCGGTATGATCCACAATTGGATTGCTAAATAATAATGCGTATAAGTCAATGTATTCTCCCCGCCATATTTTTTCTTTGGTCGCCTGTGCTAAATGGCTTCCAAATGGGGTGGCTACGTTGGCAATAGCCCCCCCTGGTGGTCGGATTACCAGTGAGGCTCCCAACCCTCCTTCACCTTGGGGCTGCCTGCTACCTGATGTGGAGGGGGCCTCTGCTGCATCGATGTGCCCGCCGCTTCTTAGCTCTCTGTTTATGGGAGGGGGCGGTTCTTCCACTTCTACGGCTGGGGGTATGGCAGGCAAGACCCACGCCCACACCCCATCAACCTTTCTCAACTGTGGCCCTGATGCTTCCTGGGACCTTGTTACTAATGTTGGTGCTCCTGATCCCCTTTGGGTGGAGGTTGTTTCCGTTGGGTGCCTGTATATCAGTTGTTGCCCCCTTTCCCCAGTAGTTCCCACTGGGCTTTCCCTTCTCTCTGGGGTACACACAGCATTTCCTGCGTCGTCAGGTGTTCTCCCCGTGCCCCTGTTGGGCTCACCTTGTACTCTCCCACTCTGATTAACTAGGCTCTGCTGTTGATTGGTGTTACACGACCTCACTATCCCCTCCGCTTCTTCTCGTAATGTGTTTTCTATGGTGAGCACCCTCTGCCACAGTGTGTCGTCCCCCCTGCTGTCTTGTTGCTTGTATACTTGCCGCCGTCTCTGGGGTGGCGGTGGTTGGTCACCTGTATCTGGAAACATGGGTCCAGGCAGGTCTTGCCCAGATAGGTTAGCCCTTGTTGTTCTTAGGGGGGCTGGGACTGGTGCTGAACAGCCTGCCCTCTGAAGCTGATATTGTGCCAGGCCTGGGACACCAAATGGGTCCCAATGAGCCGCCCCACTTGATGGGCCAGGTGCATAATCAACCTGCACCCTTGGGTCTTCTCCCCATTGTGCCTCTGTGCCCCGCATCCCTGAGCCTTGGGCCAGGGTGTCCTGCTCCACCCCTCCCTGTGTAGGGGGGTTTGCACCTATGCCCTGCATCTGCTCAAGCCACTGCACTCCCTTTGGTCTTAAGTTCAAGCCTGACCCCATGCTTACCCCCTCATCCCTATAAATGGGCGAGCCCGCTCACTGTTCCTCGGCGCGGCACCTCTGCACACGCGCCACCATTCTGTTGCCGCGGCAACCCTCGCCTGGGCCAGGCGCTCCGAGCTGCTGCTTAAATGCAGCACCACTCATTTTTTTTCTTCTCCCCGTATCTCCCAATGGGGAGCGCAGCAATTTCCCCGTCGCCACCATTATGGCGGCGAAGGGGGCTTGCCGGCGCATCCCCCCAATGAGACACAGAGACCGTATTGGATTTCAAAATGGCCACACTCTTTATTTCAATCATCCTCAAGGCTGGTGGGTATTGCTCAGGCAAACTGGGTCCAGTATGCTAGCTACTTAACTTACTTATTAACACCGTTACTGACAGGGATGTGCCCTCCCTTGTCAGTACCCAACAACATAACTCCCCCTTTCGACAGCACCCTGGCTCTGGCCGAAAGGGAACCATCCCCAACTGTGGGGTTGAGTAAGGAGGTAAGTACCCACAAAGCCAGCAGACCGTGCATGTACTTGCTGACCCGTCTGGGCACCCCTCCCAGGGTGTTAACCTCAGTGCTCGCTGCGCCCAGCATGGCACTGGGTGTTCTCTCCCCATCTCTTAAGGAGATGACTCATCCTAACCTACTCTTACCTATTTATCCTACTATAGCATACTGGACCCCCGCTGAGTGCGACAATTGCTTACCCTTATATTGTTCAATTCAATCAATTATGTTTCATCCAACTCAAATATTCCAATCTTTGTGCATGCCGAATTAGTTGTCTATTATGATTCGTTATCTTGTCCAATTCCCTAACCATCCAATTAACCTATTTAACCTAGCCTGCACTGTTGAAGGGGCGAAAAACCCGACCCTCAATTGGGCTAGTCGGCAAAATTCCCCTTCGGTTCCGTAATGGCAACCAGTATCTACCACAGTGCTAGGGTGAGGTGGGTGGGCTGCTTGTT
>QEPC01014254.1:6389599-6428625 GCA_003113815.1 Sphenodon punctatus | reverse complement strand
TATTATCACCACATGAAGGTGAAAACTTCCAAACATTCCCTTTTTTCCCAGGATGCTTTCTTGCATTTCCTTTTTATCTTTTTTTTTTTTTTTTTTTAGCGTTCTCTTCAGTACTCCAGTGACTATGCCAAAGACGCCGTGTTGTTTTTTCCTTTTCAGACACTTGGGTAACTTGTCCATCATACCACAAAGGTTGCCAATCCTGCTCTGTTTTTTTCCAGCCACTGGTCTCTGGGTTCAATATTAACCCATTTCAGAGCACTAAGAGGATCTGGGGGTAGTGTCTGGGTTGTCCGGTTCTTCTTCTGCCTATCATACAGCCTGATTCTAGTGGCGATGTAGTCTTCCTCTTTACCTGCATAACAAGCACACTGAAGGAATTTCATGCCACCCTCTTCAGCTTTTCTGCTGAGGCTGGGTTCTGATCCAATATCTTGTAGGATACTTATTAGTTCTGGATGGCACATAATGTTCTTTAAAACCTTTTTTTTTGCTGATTCTAAATAAGAAAAGTTGTCTCATCCAGTGACTGTATACATGATGGGTAGGTTCAAACACATGTCATGTTCTAAGGTGTCAGGTGGTCTTTACATCAACATATTGATCTCTGTCCACCATCATGACTCATGGCTCCAACTGTTCCATCTCACTTTTTGATTAGGCATACACTAGGAGGACAAAAACAGCTGTATCATTGGCTGTACCATATCTCACCACTATGAGAGAGGAAGATCTCACAGCATGAAGGACTGTGTATGTCAGCCTCCTTGTGGTTGCATCGTTCCTGTTCTTGCATGATGTCAAGAGTATATAAGAACCCAGGTGCACTCTCCTTCTGTTAAAACAATAGGAAATGCAAGTTCCTTCCGGCAGTCTTCTCCCATCCAAAAGCTCACTAAGAACTTAATTAGTTCTCCCTTATTCTCAGGGTTGTGAAGAAAGCTGGTCCACTTGACTCCTAAAGGAATCTCCTGTTCTGAAGAAGCAATATGGACCCCCATGCCAAGGTCGCCTCTTCAATTCCTTGTTTGATGATGTATACAAAATGGACAGCATAGAGGCTCAAACACAATGTGGAGAGCAATAGAATTGCTTGAAGGTGTAGGCATGCAATATCTCAACAATGAATCTTCATACTGACCCCATGTTGGTTTTGTTGGTAAGACATTGACTGCTGCCATTCCATCAGTAACCCATGTTGCTTTCATTGGCACCATATTGCTGGCAGCTCTGCATTTCTCAATCGGGTAATTTCTGAGCTTGGCTTTGTTACGTAGTCGCATACTACCATTAGGATCTGCAACAGAAAGTGGTAATGTTGTTACACAGTAAGAGAAGGCAGCTCATTTGTGAGCACGCTTGGAATACAACAAAGCAAATGCTTCTTTGTCTTCCTGGATGAGTTCAGTAGCCTTCAATAGGCTTTCTTTTTTCAAGTCCTGTCTTAGCCCTATTCTGTGGTAGCGGAGTAAAAAAGTTAACCTTGTTAGACACCACTCTCTTGTTCATGAACTTCTGCAGTAACTCCTCACCAATGTTATAGATGCAAAACATGTTGTTGATGACCTCAAGAGGTACTTCAACTCCTGTTGCTATATTTTTAGCCAGACCTTCAAAGACGTTTTTGTATTTTCTGAGTTCCTCAACCAGCCTGGATATAAACCCTTAATTTCTTGTGGTAGCTGCTATAGTTTCTTCATTATGTGTAGGCTTAACAAGAAGGTCGGTTCGCTCCTAGAGAGCTGTATGTAGTATGGCTAGATTGTGGGAATTAACAACAAAGTTGCCTGCAGCTTCCATGGATGTACTGTATTCTCCGCAATGTGGCCCATCGTGCACCTTGACTTCTCTGTTGACTGTCACTTCAATGAGGTGGTCACCATGGATGGAAGAGAATGCTTACTAGTCAAGCTTGCCCCAAACCCATTTTCTACTAGATCATGGAAGTCTGTCTATTTTCTTAAGTAGCTGGAAGTTCATGTGTGCCAAAGTCATGTACCTGGAATAACTATGCATGTCATAATAAAACATGAGACGTAGAAAATGGTGCTGGGCTTGCATGTGTAGCTACAAATTTTGCTCTCTACAGGCACTTATGATGGCCATAAACTTGCATACGCACTGCATGTAATCAACAATCCACATACATTCAGGATTATTGGTGCATGTGTGTAAAATCTGAATGCAAAGGTGAGCAAAACCTGGATCATCAAGGATATCCTGTAGGCTAGCAGATGAGGGCACCTTACATAGACTTAGTAGTTTGCAATAGAGTTTACTGTCTTCAGAAGGAAGGAGGGCTTCAACACAGAATCACACAAGTGCTTCAAAGCTCTGCTTGTGGAGATGTGTACAGCGGGCATAGTTGCAGCCTTCCAGTGCTCGATCCACAGAACCCTATGCAACCATGCCTGCTTGCATCCACCAGCCTTGTAGGCCAAGTGCTGCAAATCTCTTGTATAGCATTCTTTGGTTCTCAAACTGTATGCAGATGTCCAAGAAGATTGATATTTTCAGAATATTTCTTCAGACCTTCCTTCCACATTATCTGTACAAATTTGCTGTACACTGCCTGATCACTGTGAGCAAAGGTACTTTGTAGATTTTTTTGAGCAAGGCTCCTCACATAGTCTAAGTACCACTTGTAGATTGGGGGTATTTTCAGATGTTACGCGGGCCGTTGGCCCCGTACCGGCACCACCGGCTTCGTTCCCCGCCGGGGTCACCCCGTAATGGCACAACAGACGTGCCGGGGGGATCCCGGCGGGGAAAGTGGGAGGGGCCGGGGCCGCGCGGCGCAACGTGTGGCCGCACGGCCCCGCCCCCTCCACACACCCCGCCCTCCGAGGAGACGGGCGGGTGGCGGGGCCAATGCGGCCGCCGCGGCCGGCCGAACGTGCCACGGCCCGGGATCCCGCCGGGGATCCCGGGCCGTGGCACGCGGCCAGACGTAACTTTTCCTTGGACACGGCCCGGGGTCCGTTTGACCACGCTTCCCGGGACCTTCCCCCGGCTAGCCCGGGAAGCGTGGTTCAAACGAACCCCATGTGGGGATTGACCGTGGCCAACATCTGGCGCGCCGCGAACAGACGTACGGGACACGGTGACCACAGGTGGGTATTCACAGTGGTTCACCATGTTCACGTAACGTCTGAAATCACCCAATGTCATCTGGTTTGTGTGGTACAACGGGCAAATACTGGATAAAGCTTTTCCGTGTCTCAAAGGCTGTAACTTTCTTCTGGAAATTTCTCCTCACCCCTTGGTCAGAGTCTCTCCCTCTCATGCCTCAGAGACAACCAAGTCCTCTCAGCTCTGGCCCCTCCCCCTTCTTCTCAGGGCCTTTTAACCATTTAGCAGCTGGCCTGCATACGTTACACATGCAATGAAATCATTATGTAAACAACTAGTCGTAGCAAAAGGTTGTTGTAATGTTATACCAGATGCCATGTGGCACCTCAGAAGACTATTTGTGTACTAGTGAAAAATGAAATCACCATGAGGAATCGGACCGCAATATCACTGAAATGTGTGCAGAAACCCAATCTTGCATTTATTGATTTAGGTGTTTTCAAATTTTCTGTTTTTAAAATCTAATGTTTTGCTAAATAAAAACTGTCAAGTGAAACTATTTTCTACAAAACACTGGCACTTTTCATTGCTTTTAATCATGTCATGCATTTGACTATCTTCAATAAACATATTGAATGTGCCGATATAAAAACAGATATAAAGGTCTAATATAAAAAAACAACCAGAAGTAGTAACGGTTGTTCTGTAATAACATATTCCATTTCTTTAGTTCTAAAACTTTAATTGGTGTTCTGCTTACAAAATAGTGCGTATCTCAGTTTTAATTAAGGTGTAATGATTTTGGTGGCCATTCTTGATTATTAAATTTCCATTGTCTCAGCATCACGATGTCACAGAAGGCTGGCTTGCACATCAAACTATGTGTTATTTAATGTTATATGAGTACTATGGTCAGTTTCACTAATATAGTAAACAGATTTTTCGCTGTTGCCCAAAATAAATTTCAATGGGATGCCATTTTGTAATTTTTCAATGTAGGTCTCTAAAAAGCTTTGGGATAGGATAGGCCTAATATTAGCTTGCACAAAAAATTTCATAAAAATTGGTTCAATTGTGCAGCTGCAAGACCTAAGTTTATGCTGGTAGGGTGTTGGTGACAGCCATCTTGCCCACCATGTCGGTTTATGGGAGAAACCTAAAGTGTACCAACAAGGTACAGACAGATTTGTATTCAGCAGGTCAAAAACATAAAGAACACCCAAGCAAACAAATTAACCACCAAAGCCTCAAACAGGAAAATCACCCAGACTATGCATGACTACACATAAACAAGGTGCAGAAATGATAACAAAATGACTTGTGATGTCTGCCACGTTACTGCGCACACTGCTCCCACTCCACTGTGAGATCAAAGCTTAATATCGCTTACTTTGTTTACTCTGTAATCAGAATCAGTTTATGATGATTCTTGTAGCCTGTGGGAAAAGGTCCTCCTTTCACTGAGAAGTATAGAAGGGAAAAGGAAACGGCCTGCCTGTGTGACATAGCTGGCATATTAGAGGCATTTTTATAGAAAACTGGAATCAATAGTTCTGTAATGAAAAATAATTAATTGAAATGTTTCCGGTCTGAGGGTGGTAACAGAACCACAGTGCTGCATGCAGCAGAGACTAAATAGCAATATGGAATTGTGACTACCAGCTATCAAATCTTCTATTATCTGTCTGATCAGTTCCTTGCACTAAATATGGTGTAAATGTCATTACATTGATTTGCCAGACACCTGGGGCCAATGCTGCATCTGCTGAGAGATGAATTCATACTAACCAAGCTTATTTGTGATTCTTTCACACAGGGCATTAGGAATGTCATCTAATCCTTCAGTGCTGTCCTCACTTAAGTAAATAGGGCTTGTGCCATTAGAGTGCTTTGAGGATCAGTCAGGATCCTTTGAGAATAACCAGTATCAGTACTAGTTAGTGTCAGTAAAGTGGCTGCTTCAATGCTTCTGCTTGAGCCACACAAGGGAAACGGGAAGGGAGCGGGAGGAGGGAGAGGAGCTGCAGAGCCGAACACACACAACAGGGACAGGGAAGCCATGGACACAGCACAACAGAAACCACACACACACACACGGGCACCCCCACCCCTCCCCAAGTGTGAAAGGAAGGAAGGGGAAAAACACACTGGGGTGGACAGGAGAACAACAACACAGGACAGGGAGCAGACAGTCACCCAGGAAGGGACACGCACACTGGTCATCACACACAGGCAGGAGCAGCAGCACAGAGGGGAGGAAAGGCTGACAGCACCCTGGGACGGCCAACACACAGCACCACCAACACGGGGGTGGGGGGGAGTCGCAGGCCAAGGAAGTGGAGGGCACTGGCCCAGGAACAGACGGGGACAGAGGGAAAGGCACCCAGAGCCCCACTGACAGCACAGGGAGCACGGGGCACCCAACAGCAACACAGGCAGCCCAAGACACCGGGGTCGAGCAACCAAACCGAGGAAGGCACTGGAGAGGGCTGGGGCATGTTCCAATGGCAAGGATCCCCCATGCCGATGCACAAGCATGGCCAGAGACGGGTGCGAGCTATAACCGGCGTGCAGCACATGCAGTCCCCCCCCCGGGGTACGCCGGGAGGTGCAGTCCATAGAACCCCAGTCCTGCACAGTCACGGAGGCACCCAGGGGGCAGGGGGGGCAGGTCATAGACACAGGTGAGCTGGCAGCCATGCAAGGGATGACACCACCACGGGGACAGCCGGTAGAGGTAGCAGGCATCAGGATCTAGCCAAAGGGGGCACCGGGCATGGAGAAGAACACCACAGGCAGTGATGGTCAGGGGGTGCCTGTGGAGGGGGCACAGCGACACAGGAGAGTGGAACGGAGGCTACCGATGCAGCCAGAACAGCAGTGATGCCGGAATGGGAAGGAGAAAATGGCCACAGCCTGAAGCAGGCAGGGAGGTGCAGAGAGCACACGGTCAGACTGTTATCCATGACACCAAAGGCACAGGGGGCCTCACAGCCAGCTGCACGAGGTCACAAAGCAGGCTGGGAGGGGTTGGCCCACTAGTTACATGTAGTGAGGCCACTGCAGCATGCCCCAGTAGTAGCCCAGCCCCGCCATGTGGTGGGCAATGAGCTAGTAGGCCTCGAACAAATCCAGACTGGCGTAGCCGACCTTAACATCAACACAGGATCACACATCAGCCAGCGGCGCGAGCTCTGGGCCAGTGGGATCGGACAGAGTATAGTCAGCAGCAGGGGTCCAAGCCAGGTGACCAAGCTTCAACAGGCAGTAAAAAGCTGCCCCATGCGAATGCTGGTAGCCGCGGGCCCTGTGGATGCAGCAGAAGAAGGAAACCGCCAGGGCAGGGTCCCCCTTCACCAGACAGGTTGTGAACCCGGACAGGGCACACACTGAGAGGGCCAAAACGGTCTCCGCCGTGGACCAAGGTACATGCGAGCACCGCACCTCTGGAATGTACCCCTCAGGAAAGGGACGGAGGCCCAGCACCTCCTCCTGGAGCCAGCACTCACTAGCGCTGGCCTCATAGACAAAGTGGTGAAGGCCGGAGCTCAAGCATGCATAGGCACCAGGGAGGGTATCCGGGCTGCACAGGAGCAGTTGCACGGCTGGGGAATGCCACAGGTCAGCTAGGGCCATGATCTCATGTTAGGTCCAGCTATGGGGGGTGCCAGCTGATCCAGGGAGCGGAAGCCCTGGGGCAGCACAGCCGGCCATGGTCCAGGATGCAGAGGGTCTGAACAGCACAGATAGCAGGCCCCCACAATCCCACGTGGGCACTGGGTAGGGGAGGGAATCTGGGGAGCTTCAAGGACATGTGATCAGGCCGGAGCAAGGGACGGCTAGCGAGTGATGCGTGGGCAGCAGACCCAACACAGCTGCAGGAACCAAGCGCAGGGAACGGCCAACAAGCACTGATAGCAGTGAGGCGATGACAACCTGCAACCAGCTGCAGACCTCACTGATGTGCGAACGCGCCCATGGAGCCCGGGACCCCATTACGGGGGCACACGGGTGGCCAGGGGATCGGTGGTGCACGCAGGCACATACCAGCCAGCAAGCGATTGGAATGGGCTCAAGGAGCATTGGGACAGGCTCCAGAAGCAGGTGAGCATCCCCCGGGCATCTGGCAGCAGGGCGGGTGGCAGCCACTAAGGGGGCACCGGGGCCTGCCTCAATGTTGTAGGGGTGGGGCAGGGGTCAGAGGGTGGGTCCAGGACACAGGCCGATGAACTGCGCACTGGACTGCCCCACAGGCGTGACCCACCATGGATGCAGACCAGAGCGGTGCATGTTGACTACTCCTGGAGCTCATTGCGGAGTGGTACCGGCAGCACACTGACCTCGAGCGGGTCACCGTGGAGCTGCTCCAACTGAGCTGTCAAATCTGGGAGTGCCTCGCCAGGGGGGTCTTGGTCATCTGGCGTGCCTATCACAGGCGCCGGTGCAGTCAGGCCAGGTGCATGGGCCTTTAGATGTCCGGGGTGTACCAATGGGCCTCGCATATCGCTCGTGGTAGGCCAGCTGCACTCAGAGAGGAAGCCAGTCAACACTACTGGCGCCGGGCGACCCTGGGGATCACTGTAACACTCACCATGCCCACGCAAAGGTGCCTCTAGGCAACGCTCTGGGCACAGGAATGGTGGGCCGGAGCCCTGGCATGGTGGGACGATGCAGTGTGGAGGGCACACTTCCGAATGGACAGGTGGACCCTCCTGCACCTTGAAGAGCTGGTGGCGCCCTAGCTGGAGCGGCTGCACACCCCCATGCGCTCCCCCATACCTGTTGTCCAGCATGCAGCCATAGCTGTCTGGGCACTGGCTACACCGGATTCCTGCTGTTCTGCGGTGCAGCACTTCGGCGTGGGACTGACCACTGTCACGGGCATCATCAGGGACTTCTGAAAGGCTGTGGAGGGGGTCCTCCTGGACCGCATAATCCAGCTCGTGGACTAGAAGGCCGTCATGGCTGGGTTCGAGGCTGGCGGATTCCCCAACTATCTGGGCACTGTTGACGGCACCCACATCAGAATCCTCTGTCCCCCCAATGATGAGGCAGCCGAATACATCAACAGGCACGGGTACCATTCCTTGCAGCTCCAGGAACTGGCGGTCCACTGGGGCTGGTTCATGGACATATTCACCAGGCACTCCGGGCACAGCCATGATGCCCGGATCCTCGCCATCTCACCCCTCTATGCACGGATGTACAGCGGGGACTTCACCAACATGTGGATGCGCAGGATCGAGGGGGTGCTGATTCCCCCCTGCATCCTGGGACCCGGCCTATCCACTCCTCCGCTGGCTCATGAAGACATACCTGATCCCCCGGACCCTTGCGGAGTTGTTGTACAACTCCTGGCTGTGCACCTCGAGGTCAGTCGTTGAGAGAGCCTTCGGTGCCCTCAAGCAGAGATGGCGGGGCCTGACTGGTCAGCTTGACTTTGCGGTGGAGACCGCAGCCCTCATGATTGGTGCCTTCTGCATGCTGCACAACATCTGTGAAGCCGATGGGGCTGCCCTGGCATTCCCTATGCCCCATCGGCCACTGAGACCGGTGCCGCTGTATGTTAATGCAGCAAACTCGAGGGAGTACCATTATGCCAAACGGATATGTGCTGCCCTGGCAAGGTGTATCTCTGCTGAGCCCGTGGCCTGAGTGGGCTGGGCTGGCCCCTGGGGCCCCCCAAGTCGGCCCCCGGCTTACCCCGGTCCCCGCGCCCCCCCATCTGCACAAGCATGACATGTCACCATCCATCCCCACATCTCCATTCACCCTCACCCGTGTGGGGGCCTCACCAGGGCTGCACCCACCGGTCACCATGCTCCTGCTGAGGCATTCCCCTGCCCCCACCCCGTCACATACACAGTCCATACAGCTGTTCTCTGTGCTCACCCTTGTTGTTGTTCATGTGACAGTGTCCCCAGTGCCCTACCTCCCCCTTTCCCCCAACCCTGCTGCTTCCTGGGCTGTCCCCTCAACCTCCTTACGGGTGGCATAGTGCTCTGTGAGCTGTCCTCACCACTGTCAGTCTCCCCAACAGTGTCCTGGCTTGCCTCTGGCTCCGGACCGCCCTGTGTGGCGGGGATGGAGGGGCGGCGGTGGGCCCGACTGTGCCTGCTGGGCTCCCCTGGTTGGCGACTGCCTCCGGAGCCCTGGTGGGACTGGGAAGTGGATGCATGGGCCCATCGACTGTGGCACCGGATGGGACGATGGTATTGACGGGGGGCACTGTGGGTGCCTGTAGAGGTGCTGAGGCCGGTACGGGGTGGGGTGGAGCATCTGCCAATATGTAGGCACACATGGTTCCTGCATGGAGGAGCAGCGAGGTGCCAATGTCCAGGGACTGGTCCAGCTTCCATGAGTGCTCGGCGCCCAGCCTCTCTCTAGTTGTGTTCCAGCTGCCCCAATGCCTCCAGCTGCCTCATGTGCTCCCGCTTGCGCTCCCACCGCATTTCCGCCATCAGCTGCCGATCCTTGACTTCAGCATGCTGCAGGGCCCTGTCCGTGATTGCCTCCATCCGGTTGTTCGCCGCGATCATCCATTCCCCCTGTTCCGTGCTGGTCCATGCGATCTGCTCCACAAGGTCCTCCCTGCGGCGCTGTACCTGCAACATGTACTCCTGCATCTTCTGTGCTGGGGGTACAGGCTCTGCTGTTGGGGGTGGTGGTTGCATGTTGCTCTGTTGGGGAATGGATGGGTTACAGTTACTCGGTTCGGTCACCACCCACCTGTACCGGAGCATGCTTAACCCTCCCCAGCATGTGTGCGGCCGCGCCCCCCCTGCACCTCCTCTGTGCCCTGCCTGTCCATCCCATCCCACGCCCCACCCCTCCCACAGGGCATCCTGTATCCCAGGGGGGGAGAGGGGTCCATACCTCTGCCGCCCGTCCGTGACCTTGGTGCACTCCCGTAGGGCATCTCTCCCCCCCCACCATGATTGCTCAGCTTGCTCTGCCAGCAGTGGCTGCTGCTGCTCCCCACTCTCCTCCCCGCCTGGAGGTCCCTCATGCTGGGGTGGGTGTGCACCTATTGTGAATGGAGTGGGGGCCTGCCTTACCGTTGCACGGGCTCCATCCCCCTCCCACTATGGCCCCCTCTCCCTGGCACCGGGGGCTAGTGCTCCCACTCCTGTGTGTCTCTCCCCCCGGTTCCTTGCCCTGATGGGCCCCCGTGCACCCTGACCCCCTTCCCATGGTCCCTGGGTTATGGGGGCTGCAAGGCCAGGCCTGTGCCCTATGGGGGCCCCCCACCCCTGGCCACGGCCCCTATAGTCCATTTGCTATCCCAACCACATGCCTACCCTCTATGTCTGTCTTGGAGTCCTCCAAGGCCGGCTCCTCCATGGGGCTGAGTTCCGCCTGTGTCCACTGGCTGAGGGTGAGCAGTGTGCCATCCTCGGACTGTGGGTGTGGGCTCCCGGTGCTTGAGCCTGCTGCTCCCCGAGGTCCCGGGGCATTCCTCTGTGGGTGTTGGGTCACCAGTGTCTATGCGTGCAGACAGGACTGCCAGGGGCAGGGGTACATCCGCCCGTTCCCTGCCCTGGACCACAGCACTCCCCACAAGCCTTGGGGCAACTATGGAGCCCATCATGTGGAGGATGCAGTCCAGGGCGTCGTAGTAGGATGCAGTCCTTCCTCTATGGCTGGAGCGCTGGTTATTGTCTTTGATGAACTTGTAGCCCCTCTTCAGTTCCTTGGCATTGGGCTGCATTCCTGTGGTGGCCCGCCACCTCCATGTCCCTCATGATCTCCATGAACACATGCTCATTCTGCCTGTTCACAGAGAGCTCCACCTGTTGCTCCAGGGACCCCCAGATCCTTATGAAGTCCTGGGTCTCCTTGTGTCCCCACTTCTCCCTCACTGATACCATTGCCCTTGTGTGCCCTCCTGCTGCGGTTCCGCCTCCTCTGCTTCCCCTCCGCTGGTCTCCTCTGCGGGCTCTGGATCCTGGGCCCATTTCCAGGTCTGTGGGTCATACAGGGGGAGTTAGTTGCTTCATTCCATCTGACCCGCAGTCCGCTTCCCTGCCCCCCCACTGAGCACCCACCCATCATGCCCCAGTGCCGCTGTGTGGGCCCCCTCCCTCTCCTAACCCGTTTTCAGGGTGCCCCTGGCCGGTTGTCCCCTCTGGGGACGCCTGCCCTGGCAGCTGATGCTCCTCCCCCTCCTCTTCCATGCCTCGCTCCCTCCCACTCGCACTCCTCTCCCTTTCTCCCGGCTCCATCCCACCACATTCCCCTGCTGCTGTGTGCCCTTTAACTATCCCTCCTCTGGTCTGTTTGTTGATCGTTGCCTGGCAGCGATGCTGCGTGCATTTGCCACGGCTGGGAATTGTTTTGTGTGATCCCACCTGGTGGTTGCTGTTTGGTTGTTATGTTCGGTGGTTTCCTGGTGGGAATCACTTCGACCACGGTTCTGGAGATGATCCCGTCCCGATCCCAGAACCATGGTTGGAATTGGCCCCTACAGGTGATTAACTGTGGTGAATATCTGGATGCTGCTGATCAGATGTTCCCGGCTCTTCGGCCACGCTGCGGGATTGTCTGTGGTTCACCATGGTTGACTGTGATTTTGTAACGTCTGAAATTACCCACTGTGTACACTAGCAGAGATTCCAGTGCAGCTGTAGTAGTGGTGAATTATGAGTATTAATTTTGCCAGCGTAGCTGCAACTCTTCCTTGAGAATGAGTAGGTATTGTGCTTGTATAAGGGATCTCATGCCAGATAGCTGCACCTACTTATTTTCCCCTAAATTGGTCAGTAACTGAAAAGCCAATCTGGTTTGTGCTTGCAATAATCACATCCTGAATTGAGTAACCCTGAAATCCTTAGATGGGAGTAAAAATAATCCCATTGACTTCTATTTGTGTTTAGCGGGAATTTTGCTTAAGTAAGGATTACAGAAATGGTTCTGCAAGATCCCCAATCCCTCTCTCTTTCTTCTCATACAAGTATGTCCACTTAGGATGCTTTCGTTGGCACCTGTGGGCTCCAGCAGCAGTACCAGTGTTTTAGTTTACCCTGTGGTGACATTTTTCATGATGTCTGAACTGTTTAAGTGAATAGTATCTCTGAGATGATCAGTGGTATAGGTGTCCTATGTGTTTTTGTGGCATCTCTACCACCACATGTTTGTGATACCATGTGGAAGAACTGTCAGACAACATTAAAAATGCTAACATTGGGGTACACCATATGCAAACTACTGGTGCTACTGCTGGAGTCTGTGGTGGTAATCATGATGTCTGAATGCAGGTTTACTAAGGTACAAAAGTTAGGCAAGCTGAAATTTGCCTATTACTGATTCTGATAATTTACCATGAATAATTGATTTAGAAATTCTAAAAATTCAGTTCTCATAATTTGTGTTGCCTGCACTTTGGCCTAGGAATCCAAATCCCTTTGAAATGATTGTGAATGATTCCTGTTGACTTTACTGAGTTTTGGCTAAGACACTGAGATTCGATAATTGAAATAGATCAATGTGTTTAATTTTTCATTTCTCATGCATTATTCTGATGAGTGATGTGCTTGGGTGGCAGACTTTTTAAATCTAAAGGAAAACCATGTTTGACTGAATATTGATTTTCAAAATCATGGAAACATCATTATTATTATTTTATTATATCTGTCAATAGTATAATCATTTGTGATGTATCATTTGAAGTTCTGCATTAGGATAAAAACCTTTCTATTAATCTGTAAATATATTTTTATTAATGCATATAAATTTAGATGTGGCATTGAATCTTATGCAAAAAACACATTTACCATATACAGTATATACTGTATAAATAACAGTAGTTAGCCCTTAAATAGAAAATGCTATCTTTAACATATTCCTCAACATAAAGCACTTATATGGGAAGGCTATGCACCATATTCCGTCTTTCTCTCTGCTATAGGAAAAGGTACTTGACAGGTGAAATAAATCGCCCAAGTCAAAACAAAGAATAAAAGCAAGTGCATTCTTCAGTGGAACACTCTGCCTTAACATAAGTTAAAATTCCTCATATTATACCAAATAAAATAAAATGGAATATTTCATGAATTGAGATGTTTACTAACAAGAGTAGAAATAGTTCTTTAAAAGCATTGCTGTACACAGGAAAACACAATGTTCAGTTTAACAATAAATATATGCTGTGCCCCAGATCATGTTTTATTTAAAGCAATTCCCTAGCCATGTCTCATATTAGGTGTAAACAGATGGATCGCAGCTCCGGGGGTGGCAGGGCCAGCTCGCTACAACCGTGGGCTGGCAGGTGCATCTGAATGTAGCCCACCAGATGTGGAAACAGAGCAGGTTGAGCCTGCTTTAGGGCAGTGTTGCTTGCAGTGCTCTGAAACATCCCGGAGCACTGCCAGTCGAGTGGCCCGGCCAAACCCAGGGCACCAACCTAGAGTGGAGCTGCTGTTTGTCTGTTCAGCGGACCCACACTGCAGCTCCACTCCCAGCCAGCCATTGCCCTGGTAACATTATAGAATTGCTGGCGCCAGCTTAGGGTGTTGGGTGATCCACCTGCAACTCTGGCCTTTTTTACACGGGCAGCTTTTTAACGACTGTGTAAATCCCACAGGGGGTGTGTGTGCATGCTTCCGTGCACAACCACCTCTACCCATCCCGCCCGCTCAGAGCAACTGGAGAGAACGGTGGTTGCTCTGTGCATGTTGATGGGTGGAGGAGGTGGGTGTTGATGGGGGTGCATCTGCCTACAACCCCCTCCCGTGCACATGGACCGTGATGCACACTGACTCCCCCATGCCGTGGCCTGTATAAAAAGGGCCTGTGTGTGTGTGTGTGTGTGTGTGTGTGTGTGTGAGAGAGAGAGAGAGAGAGCTGTGCAGGCAGACTGGCTAGGGGAACCCACTGGGTCTGTCTAAAGTGGACTCAGGCGGGTCTAGGAGTGGGCAGACATGGGGAGTACCCCGGAGCAGCTCCGGGAGTTGGCTGCCCCTACATCTGTATAAAAATAGCCAATGTTACAGCCATAAAGGAAAGGAAGAAGGGGTTAGGTGAGAAAAGTTCAATGATCTTTGGAGATCTGATTTTATTATTATTATTATTTATTATTGAGGCAAGATGGATTGCCCATTGTATCTCTGCCTATCTGTAACATGGTGGTTTTCAGCCACTGACTTTCCCCATTGAAACTCATTGAAAAATTTTGTTAGGGATTTCTCTTTTAATTGGGGTCTACGTGAACATTGCTTGCTTAGAAAAAGGAAGCCCAATCTCGAGCAGTCGCTGTTTTGAGGGAATCCAAAGAAGTTCCTGTTTTAGTAAAAAAACAAGTTTAAAGTTCAGAAGGGAATCCTTATGTTGCGTATGTGCGTTGACATGCTCTTGGTACCCTTGCATAATCATCATGTCTGTTCTGTGCATTTCACCTGATTATACTAGCAAAGTTGTCGAAAGCATAAGAAATCTTCGAATGCAGTGCATTTGTGTTGAATTCAGTTGAGCCATCCGCCGTGCACCATAGGGTGGCATTTGCTCCCCTGCTCCAACTGGCAGCAGCAGGGATCTTCCCCTCCCAAAAAGGAAAAGCAGCAGAGCTGCATTGAAACTGACATGACTGTACAAAACAGCCACATTGAAACTGACATGGCTATCCGGTAGCGCCTCTATTAGTTCTCCTTCTGTTAGTCAACTCCCTCCCTTCTGCTTGCCGCTTGATTCCAGCTGTTGCCCCTATCATCTATCCTCTCCCAGAACAAGAGAGAAAAAGTGTGTGTGTGTGTGTGTGTGTGTGTGTGTGTGTGAAGTAAAACCAGTTAGAAGTGATTAACTGATGACCAGAGAGACTAGTAAGCAGCTTCCCAGCTGGGCGCAGCCTCTGCCGTGCTCCCTTCAGCTTGAGCACATGCTGCCAGGCTCTACAGGCAGCAGCAGCTGCCAGCGTCATGTGTCTCCCACCGATCGACGATCGCTGTAGTAAGAAGAATCCCAGGGAAGCGCAGCTTCTATCTGCTTCCCCGACCCTCTCCCCTGCCTATGGAGGTGGGGAGTCCAAGTCTGCTGAGAACAACAAACAGATTTGTGTATCTGTCCTGTGCATTAAACATCTATGCATAGAGGTACATGTGAAATGGTCTTTCTTTAATAATGTTATTTAGGCAGCTTCATGCTGGGTGGGGAGAGAACGGCTTTAGCCGCATGGAGTCCAATATCAGTTGGGATTACACAGCTTTCTGTAGATGATGTGATCACCTCTACCCACCCCCTTCTTTGGAGCCTAATCAATAGTATGGGAACCCCTGCTTTAGAGCACGTGGTGAAGGCATAAATGCAAGCTTTCCTCTGCAGCTGGGGACATATGACATTTTGTGAGTCACCTTTGTTAAGCAAAAACATTATTAAATTGCATAATAAAAAAACCTCCAGTTTACAATGATAGTCAAGACTCTCTTGCAAATTCAATCATGCACTAAAAAGCATGGACATTGCAAGTTAAGGCTCCTGCCTTAACGTACATGCCATGCAAGCAGTAAAGACGTTGTACAGTCTCTCATTGTGCTCACTTAGAACTTAGGCTCCATGCACCCACACTTTGCCTTCATCTTCCAGCCTCAGTCCTCTTCTTCTGCAGGTTGGGGATAACATTGAAACTGGGAACAGGAGGACGTGAGCTGGCCCCTCACCCCCTCCTTTCCCTGTATCCTTTCATTTGGGTTGGGGAGAATGGGACAGCTCAGTAATGGCTCCAAACCCTCTTTTTCAACCAGTAGTCCCCACTGCCCTCCCAGAGAACTTGGGAGTCGTGGCTCCCACACCCACTCTCTATCTAACCTACTAGCTTCCTACCCTTTAACAGAGAAGTCAGGAGTCCTGGCTTCTAGCCCCTCCATCACACTCTATCCCAGTAGGCTGCACTCCCTTCATAGGCAATCCAACAGTCCTGGTTTCCAGACTGATCTGTTTCCCCTGCTCTCAGTGTTGTAACAGGCAACCCAGGGGTCCTGGGTCCAAGTTGCCCCTTCTAACCCCCTAGTTCCCACCTCCTCACACAACTCCAAAGTCCTGGGAAATACAACTCTGTTTCACATGGAACAGGAATAAAGGTCTGTGTGTAGAATGACAAAAAACAAACAGGACAGGAAGTGGAATAATGGGGAGGGAGGCTATAGGAAGTAAAAGAACAGGAAATTGGCTATGGTAAGTGGTTGCAATGATACAAGTGCTCCCACAGGTATTCCATCCATCTTCTGAATGATTTATTTCACTAAAAAGTTTTTAAAATTTTCTAATTCCTCTTGTCATTCCACCCACTTACTTCCTCCTGCAAACTCTTTGTATTCTTTCCTGTTCTTCTGACCATTTCACTTAATTTATCTGGTGCCTTCATCATTATTTCACACTCTGTTGTCTTCCCTCTGTACTCCCAGAGATGCAGCTGTGTTGTATTTGGTCACTTAATTTGATGTTGCAATGACAATAGCATTTATTTGGAAATTGGCATTGCTGTTGCCTCCATTCCTTCCAATGGTTATTCCATTTTACTCATTAAAATATGTAACCAACTAAAAGTTTTTATGAAACATTTGTATACCGCTGTACACAGCTTCAGTGTGCTCTGCTGTCCCATTTTGCTCAACCCAAATGAAAGGCAGAGGGAAAGGAGGGGGGTGAGGGGCCATCTCATGCCCTCCTGTCCCCAGCTTCAGTGTTGCCCCCAACTTGCAGAGGATTGAGGCTGAAAGACGAAGGCAAAGCGTGGGTGCATGGAGCCTAAGGTCTTTATTACACGGACATCCCCCCTCTGCTGGGTGTGCGGTGGGACGTCTGTGCACATGCCGAGGCGGTGGGTGGGGGTATGGGTGTGCACCCGTGGAAACACAGTGGGCGGTGGGTGGGGGTGCATGTGTGCTCCCGGCACACACCCATCTTCACCCATCACCCACCCATGGAGCCATCCGACAAAACGGAGGAGGCTCTGTGGGTGGAGATGGGTGTGCGCCTGTGGGAAAGGGAGCACACCCACTGCCGACACACACCCATCTTCCCATCCAGCAGGGCCGTGTGAAAACTGCCTAAGTTGTAAGTGAGCACATAATGTGAGACAGTACGTCTTTACTGCTTACATAGCATGTAAGTTAAGGCGGGAGCCTTAACTTGCAGTTTCCACATTTTTTATTGTATGATTGAATTTGCAAGAGCCTTAACTATAATTGAAAATATGTTTTTTGATTATGAAATATCAGGGGGGGAAATGATGCCTCTGATTTTAAGTGTAGTTTTGCGTTTACCTGTGTATGATTTAAAGCCAATAGGCTTCCCCAGTATGATGATCTCATGGAATATGCATATGAATTCCCAGCAGTGTGAACAGACAGATTCAATTAAGCAGGTTGTATGTGTTCACTGATGTGTAACAATCTGCTACCATGGGCCACATGTAGCTTTTTAAAAATTAATTTAGACAAAAATCAAATTAATTTAGGTCCAAATCCCTGCTTTACTGTAAAAATATATTTTCTTGAACAACTATAAATTGACCTCTACATTATGTCCTTTTTACTTTATTTGTAGGAAGTATTCTGAATGTCTTTGTTCTACAAAAAAATGGACTTTTGATATTTATGTAGTCGAAAAGATACCAATGAAAGACCTTAATGGTAAATCATTTCTTAAATCAGGTCATCAACCCACCCCCCAAAAACCCATGGGATTTCTTCGAAGTTAATAGAAAAAAAAAATCTCAGTAATATTATAGTACCCATTTAAATAAACAAATTAATACACAGTCATTAGGTTGTTTTTTTTTCTTTTAAAAAATTCTTTGCTTGGAACAATGTTATTTAATCAACAATATTCTGCAAGAGTTGACAGACGGCACCAATCTCTTGTACGCTATTCTGTACCATGATGATGATTTTGTTTATAATGTATGTTTGAGAAAATCTTTTAAAAGTAAAGCTGCATAAACAATGCTTTAAAAAATCATGCTTGAAGAGATCATTTTATTAATACGACATGCAATATCCTTCTTGTCAAACAGCAGAATTTAGATGGCAGAATCAATAATGTAGAGTCCACATGGGAGTTGCTAATACACAAATGAGTGCATGGTGCTTCTGTGCTTGATATGTATGAAAGCCTGTATTCTTTCAGCCTTTGCTGTGCAATCAAAGAAAATTATGGACAAAAACAACCCAATAAAATAAAATGGAATATTTCATGAATCAAGATGTTTACTAACGAGTAGAAATAGTTCCTTAAAAGCATTGCTGTACTCAGTAACATGAATGTTCAGTTTAACAATGAAATCAATGTCAAGGTAAGAACTAGTAATTTAACTAACTTTCTGATCAGCCAAAAATTGAATGAATTCTAGTAACACTAATATGCCATAAAGGATGATAAAATTTCATACTTTTAAAATAGCGTACAAAACAAAAGATCTATGATAATTATCCTACACATTAATGTCCTTTTCAGTGTGAAAATAAAAAGATGTCAATTATATACAATATAATATTGTAAATTATTGCACAAGGGTCATAATAATGACTTGACCAAGCATCACCAAATGATGGACTGCTCTGGTAATTGCTCAGATGTATGCTTGTTTTCATAATCAACACATTACTCATACTATCTTCACTGGAATTTATTACCTCATTTTCTGTTTCAAACTACTTAAATATTCAGTAGCTAGTCCCACAGAAAATTATGATCTCTACAGAAAAGAATCATGGTGTCAGAGGTCAGGATTCCCTGTCTTTGAAATGACTCTTTAATATTCTAAAAAGGGCAAAAAGCATGCAATTTGCATTTAAAACACCACTCTCTGATGTTCCATTCCATTGAGTATATCTTTAAGATAGTGGACATTTATCATTGCACTGCTCTCGAATCTGGAAACACTGCAGAAGGTAGCTGAAGAACCTTTACAATCAAGCAGTACAAGGTAATAAATCAGAAATTGTCACATGATTACTATGGTAACTATCAAGCCTGTCGTGCTGTAAGCTTTACAGAAGGGTAGTAGGTACAATTTTCAGCTCATCAAGTGTACATGGTGATTTACTTGTTGACGGTGAACATTTGATATAGCACTGTTAATGCCTTCTTGGATACAAGGGACTAATATAAGTCCCCTGTTTTTTTTTATAAAGCAATATGCCATTGTGACCTCAAAGAATCATTTAAAATTGTAGAATTGCACCATTGTCAGCAAATGCAAAAAGGGGTATGAATTACTGGGTTCAGAATGCTCTTTTAAAGCTTTTAGCTATTTATAAAAGGTATACTTTTTATAAGGCTGGAGAAAAGAATTATTAGGATTTGGTGTGAAAAGTCTGTTTGATTAAACATTTATGGAAGATTACATTTGCATCATCCCCTATATTGGGTGTGCCTCTATCTGTAGGTTTCTGACAGTCATATTAGACAGTATTGTGATTTGTCTTTTGTTTTCCCACAGCATCCTCTATGGAAATGAGCTAAATTTCTCAGTTTAGGACAAAAAATGTTTTTGTGTTTTGAATAAATTATTCAAGGTTTGAATAATCTCTCTTCCCCCGCCCCCTGAAAGAGTTTAAGTGTCTAAGCCCAAACCAGATAAGAAGACAATACTAGACTCTCTAAATCACACTGCCCAGACCCTGGAGGATTTTGGGCTTAGGGCTTCTAGAGTTTCCTACTCGTGCTGTGATTTTGACAGCTGTCATTAAAGCTCTTTAGAATCTTTTTAAAACAGAAATTATTTACCCTATAATGAATGTTATCCAGTTTGAAATAACTGGACTACTTGCACTCAGGAATTTGACTTCCTAAAGGCTCCTTTAAGCCCAGCATTGTTTCCAGGTGCAGAGAGGTTATCAGATGATACTCTCTAAATCCATTCAGATCCAGTGTGCATTCGATCTGATGACATCATTAGTGCCTAGCTGGTTGAACAGACATTTATGCTGCTGCCTGTTCAAGCTACTATGCGATAGCCCCCTTCCCCCAACAAACACATTAGATTTTGGATGGGGTTGGTGCCCAAACATACTGTCTTGGAGAGAAGCGTTACACCTTGTAGCTGAAGCAGTAGCAGAAGGCAGCAATTCAAGGCTCCCTTATGTCTGATTGATTTGGGGTAAATCTGGGGCCAGCGCACTGCCCCATCAGGAGCCCTGGTGCAATCATGAAGTTGACTGGGCACTGGGAGCGTTGGGAGTTCCTAGTGCTTCTGGCTGTCATCCTGTAACCTGTAGATTTGTTGTGGCAGTAACTGCCCACCACGGTGCTGTGCAGGGATCGGGCCCTCCATGTCGCTGCACCCAGTGTGAAACACGGTCAGCCATAGTGACAGGTTGTATGTTTTGACCCAACTTGTAGCTAGCGTTGTGCCTAATAGCGCACACAGTTCTGTGACATTGGTTGCAGGAAACTTTTAGGAGAGGGTAAAAAAATAAAACCCAAGTTTCTGCATATTCTCTAAGGATATTCAGAATCTCAAGGCAGTTTTCATTACTACAGGATAAGATTTGCAGCTGTCTCATTAGCCAAACAAATTCTCTCTTCCAAAGTTGGCCAGTACACTGCCCGTCTGGTAATGTTTGTACTCATGGCCTGTTTTAATCTTGGAAAACCACTTACAGTCTGGCAGTAACCTAAGATCTTGTCTCCTCAATATTCAAGTACTTGGATGTTGTATATTATCAAATGAAGATTGGAACTCCTGCTATTTAAATTCCACATGGCTCCTTCATGTATTAAGTTGTGAGAAATACAAAGTACTTGTAATATAGATGCTAACACTGATGTGTATTCCTATGTGCTGACTGCAACCACACTCAGAGATTTCCTGTTCCCCACTCCCCCTTCCCCCACATCGGAAGGGGGCAGCCTCCAGGGGAGCAGAAAGGAGATGACAAGCGGGGCGAAGCGGAGCCAAGTCTCGCGAGGCCCACCCAAGAGGCAGCAAGGAACGGCCGCTCTGCTAGCGGAGTGTGCCGACTGCACACTGCAGGCCTCAGGGGAGTTTGTGCCGTGGACCCCACGGATGGAAAGCGGCGGCAGCGGTGGCTTTCATGTGGCAGGAGCAGGGACCACCATCAACGTGGCCCCCCAGACCACGTCCAGGTAGGGACCCATATGAAACTCCTGGGTGGGAGGGAGAGCCCCACTGTACTAGCTTCTGTGCCAACCGTTGCTGCGGGTCCTCACCTGAGGTGGCGGCCCAGCAAAGGCTGGGATGGATTAGTTCCTGGGTGCCATGGTTCTCCCAGCCCATACCGAGCATTTGCAGTGGTGCTTCCACCAGCTCCCCCTGCCAGGGACTGCTCCCCTGCAGCGGGGCGCGTCATGAGGTGGAGCAAGTTTGGGCACAAGGGGGACATTGTGCCCCGTGTCAGGTGGTCAGACACCCTATTCAGGGGGCGGCACTTATGGCAGGCGGCTATGCTGAGGTGAACGCCCCGATTGGTGCTCACCTCATGCAAGCCACCAGAGACAAAATATGGAAGGACGAATAAATAGACGTATTCACCCTTCTTTTCAGTGATCCCATCCCAGACCCCACTTCCAAGGAAGAGGGTAAGGACAAGGAAAATTTTAAAAGGCCTAAAGTGGACCGTAACTGGTCCAATTGGTCGGCCGCTTTCTCTGTCCTGATGGGTGTTATGTTGCAGATGACCCCAGAACGCGCATCTGAACTCCTCAAATACCAGGATGTAGGGCGTATGACACGGGCAATCCGGGGGTGTGGTTATGCTATGATGAGGCTTTCAGAAAATGAGCCTCCATAACCCCAGGGCTCCGGTGGGACCGATATGCTCAAGACCTTTGGTTGGAGTGTATGAACAACGTGAATACAACCCCCTGGATGGACAGTGGCCACGCCTTGGTAAGGGGAGGAGTGGTGCCTGTCAGTGATCCCTTTCGATCAGATGGACGCCACCCCTCGACAAAAGGGGCTACATGCTGGGAGTACAATGGGCCGGGGAGTTCCGCCCGCTCCTCCTCTCGCTTCAGGCATGCCTGTTCGCACTGTTCAGGCAACCATGCAGCATGCCATTGCAAACAGGGTTCGGTCTCAAGCCAAGAACAGGCCACCAGCCAAATTCTCATCGGGGGGCCAAGGAACAGGCAGTGGCAAGGGACCCAACCCCGGTACGGCATAGGACCCTGAGCAGGGCCTTATGTGAATGCCCAATGTGGGAGGAGGTGCATTATGTGGTAGAGGGTTTTAGGATCCCCGTGGGCGAGTTTAAGATCAGGAGGTGGGTAGAGAATCTTAAATCAATCAAGGGATAGGAGCATTTGGTGCACACCAAGCTCCAAAAGGAATAGCGGAAGGGAAGGTGGCCGGCCCATTCAAATCCCCACCCACCGGCGTGCTGAACGTGTCACCACTAGGCATAGTTCCAAAGAAGACACTGGGCGAATTTCACATCACTCACCACCTCTCCTACCCAAGGACTGAGCTCTGTACCGTCCGCTACGCGTCCTTCGACACGGCAATAGAGATGGCCAGGGCTTGCAGCCCAGGGGTGCGTCTAGTGAAATGTGATATCAAATCTGCCTTTCACCTGCTCCCGGTCCACCCAGATGACTTCGAGCTACTGGGATTCCAATTTCAAGGAAAATTCTATTTTGATAAGACCATGCCGATGGGGTGTTCTATCTCCTGTTTGGCTTTCAAGAGATTTAGCTCGTTACTCGACTGGTTGGTCTGCTACTGAGCACACCTGTGGCATGTCATCCATTATATCGATGACTTCCTGTTCCTAGGATGTGCGGGCACAGGGGAATGCGAACTCCTCCTCCAAACCTTCCATTCCATCGCGGACAAGCTAGGCATCCCCTTGGCCCCTGAAAAGACCATGGGACCCACCACTGTACTCCCCTTTCTAGGGATAGAACTGGACATGGTCAAGGAAGAGTCTCGTCTGCCCTGGGATAAGTTGCTCATCATCTTAGGGGTGATCAATGAATGCCTCGCACATAGCAAGGCTGCAGTGTGACAGCTACAAGACCTGCTGAGCAGATTGAACTTTGCCTGTCATGTAGTGGTGCCGGGTTGGGCATTCTTGTCCCGGCTCTACGCCAAGGTGCCTGGCAATCTGCCCCCCCACCATTGTGTCTGAGTGACAGCTGACATGAGGGAGGACCTTGCTATCTGGAGTCGATTCCTGTCCGTTTTCAATGGAGTTAGCCTCTGGAGGCAGAAGTTACTGCTGGAGGCTGAGCTCCGGGTCCAGTCCAATGCAGCTGGGTCTCTTGGTTTTGACCTTTATTTCAGGGGCAAGTGGTGCACGACACGTTGGCCCCCAGCATGGATAGAAAATGGTATAACATGTGACCTCACATTCCTGGAGCTCTACCCCATTGTACTATCAGTCCACTTATGGCCCGGGGATTTCGCTAACCAGACTGTGCTGTTCTGGTGCAGCAACTCAGCAGTTGTTTATGTACTTAACACCCAGTTCTATAAGTCCCCTAGAGTTATGGGATTAGTCCGGGCCTTTGTCCTGCAGTACCTAACCAAAATATTCTGTTTATGTCCAAGCATGTCCCGGGAATTAACAATGGCATAGCCGATGCACTCTCTCGCCACCAGATGGACCGCTTCTGCCTACTGGCACCAGAAGCCCACGAGGAGCCCGAGCCCATGCCACCAGACATGTGGAACTTGGACAGTTGAACTATACGAGGCAGTACAAGTTTCCTTAGTCCACAGCACCAGAAGGGCATGTCGCAGGGCCTTCATGGAGTTTCAGGATTTTAGAGGGCACAAGCGATGGGAGCTCGGTTTTCCTATCCCTGAAGCCCACATGCTCCAGTTTGCAATGTCCCTTCACTCGCATGGCTTGGCCCCAATTACCATAGCGGTTAAATTAGCTGCAGTTGCGTTCACTAGCAAACTGGCCGGCCACCCCTTGCTGGATCAAGGTTTCTTTTCAAGGAAACTGATTGAGTCCTGGTCCCGTCAGGCAGGTCCCAGGCAAGATAGCAGGTTTCCCATCACCCCAGAGATACTTACGGCTTTAACACGCGCATTAGCACATGTATATTTCAATGAGTCTGAAGTCAAACTATTTGATATGGCCTTTAAATTAGCCCTTTTCGGGGTTTTCCGGGTCTCCGAACTGGCAGCCGCATCCAAGCATGACCCGGCCACTACAGTTATTAGCAATAGGGACGTGACTACCACAGCCCGGTCCCTCTCCATCCTTCTGCAGGCATCAAAGACTGACCAGAGGCAGTGGGGCCAATTGATCACATTGTATAGGGCGGGTTCCCCCAGACTGTGCCCAGTGGCAGCAGTGGGCTGGTACAGGTCTATTAGTTGTGTGTTAAGTCATCTCCTTAAGAGATGGAGCCATGGGTGAAGCTAAAGCAGGGGTGGCCAGCTTCCAACCCGGGCCCAGGAGGGAGGGGTGAGCTATACAACGGAGGACAGGGACGACCCCCTTTTTGGCAGCCACTGACTCCCTCTTACTTTGGTCACGAGAGGTCTTGACCTCCCTGACCAGCCAGGCGGCTGGAGTGAGAGTGACCTAGCACACACAAAGTTTGCGGTACCGACAGACATCGGGCTGCACAAGTTAGGGTTCTTTAGTTATTCCCTCAAAAGGATAGTTTTGAACGGAGCTGGGAGGGAGTATTCTCCCTCCACAACATTTAACTTTTGTCAATAAAGAGTGCGGCCTTTAAACCCCACATAAGTGTGCTTGTCTTCTTCCAGGGTGCGGGGGCAATTCCCATTCCCTGCTCCCCTTTCCCCCACATCGGAAGGGGGCAGCCTCCAGGGGACCAGGCTTTGCCCCGCCCCCCATCAGAAGGGAGATGACAAGCGGGGCACGGTGCCCGGAGGTGGCTACAGGCGCAGAGCCAAGTCTTGCAAGGCAGGACTTGGTGGGTGCTATGTTGGAGAGCACAGCTGAAGGAGTCAGTTGCGCTGAAGAGGACCACCCAAGAGGCAGCACCCACCCACCCTTCCTCATGACACTGCGAGTTTAAAAACTGGCTGCTCTTTACCGGGGGCCAGGAAGGATTTTTTTACTGTCAGGACCGATTGGCGAAGGTGCCTGGCAGTTTTTTCACCTTTCTCACAGTGCATGTCAATTACAATTGGCTTATAAGGGAGAGGCTGGATGTGCTGGATGTGCTTAGATGTATTTCATTGTCGCACCAGCAGGGGTACAGGGTGTTAAGAAACACCCATTAGGGTGTCATTAGGGTTAGGTGTGTGTTAAGTCATCTCCTTAGATGGAGCCATGGGTGAAGCTAGAGCAGGGGTGGCCAGTTTCCAACCCGGGCCCAGGAGGGAGGGGTGACCTATACAATGGAGGACAGGGGCAGTCCCCTTTTTGGCAGCCGGCGCCTCCGTCCTACTTTGGTCATGAGAGGTCTTGACCTCCCCGACCAGCCAGGCAGCTGGAGTGAGAGTGACCTAGCACACACAAAGTTTGCAGTACTGAAGGACATTGGGCCGCACAAGTTAGGGTTCTTTAGTTATTCCCTCAAAAGCATAGTTTTGGCTGGAGCTGGGAGGGAGTATTCCCCCTCCACGACTTTTAACTTTTGTCAATAAAGAGTGCGGCATTTAAACCCCACATAAGCGTGCTTGTCTTCTTCCAGGGTGCGGGGGCAATTTGGATATTATGATTATTTTAATCTCTTTCAGAGTGTTGAGCAGTATGGGCAGGGACACTCTAGTGAACCAACCAATGTTCCACGTTTGTCATGCATCCATGGAGAACTACTAGAGTCTAGCAGTTCTTAGCATTCCTGTTGATTACTGTCCCAAATAATTTCACTGAGTTGCAACTATTTCACTGGTTTCAGTGAGTGACAGGGTCGTCATTATCTTTTATGAAGAAATCTTTTGGAGTCAAGGAAGGAAGTTGTTACACACTCTCAAGCCCTACGCTTTCCCAAAATCCTGATCTTGTTCTGAAGGGGTTGTGTGGGATTGGGAACAAAAAGACAAATACATTGTAAAACTACAAGTTTCCTTTTTCCAGCTTTCTTCCCAATCATTTTGTGTTTGTATTTTTCCCCTCTTCACAAATATCTATATATTCTCTCACTGGATGATAGTTTGCAGTGTGTTGTGGCATCCTTCAGGATGAAAGGTTTAAGACTGAGATGTAACCATTAAACAAATTACTTATTACTTATATAGTGCCAGCAATGTGTCTAGCACGGAACATTTGTAATTAGAGACAGGTTCCTGCCCTGAGGAGCTTACAATCTAGGATGGACAAATGAGTGACAGGGATGCATACATTCCCATTTACAGGTGGGGAACTGAGGCTGAGAGACAGCAACGTGCCTAAGGTCACATAGTGAGTTCATGGCTAAGCTGGGAATTCAACCATGGTTTCCCAAGTCCAACACCTTATCCATTGTTACTGCAGAGTGGTGTATATTGTATATCTTATAGTATTGCTGCACTGATCTATACTAGATGAGTCTCTAGCCTGGAATGGTTATTTGGTTATTTCAAAGTAGTTGTGTTGTAGAAACTTTATTGCAAAGCCATATAGCATGGATGAGTATGTTTGAGTTTTATTAGTTCAGTTTCAAAATGATAGTCCTCTTGGAAAGAACAATCACCAGTAAAAATATCACATAGCGATCAGTGTGGAGGTGATGAATTAAACATGTGTACACCCTAGCAGGCAACGAATAAGTTATAAGTGCATGTTCTGGACAGAGTAAGGCTCTAATTCATGGCTTAATGCTGTCACCATAGCGATCAACATTTGTCTATTTGCTGTCTATTTGTCTATTAACAGAGAAAATGGCTCCTTAGTAAAGGGTTTCTTTTTTATTAAGTCTTTCCATAACCAATTAACTAACTTGCACAGGTCACCTGCCAAATGACTGTGGTCTTGTTTTCTATGGATGAGTTGTGTATTGTGCTGTAGAGACTTGCGTTTTATGAAGGGGAGCACAGAGAAGGCAAAATACTGTACGTGACAATACTGTACAATTCTTGAATGAGGCATGAAGAGAAATTGCAGATGGTTTTGGTTGAAATCATGATGGTGATAGATGTTGCTTCTGGTATTGCTTTACAGACCACAGTTGCACAGAAGCAGTAGTTTAAGGCTCTCTTCTCTGAAGATTGAGCTCATTTGAAACATTTATCTTGGCTTTGCTACTAAGGTGGTAAATAAGGATTCATGTTTTTGTATCTGGCTAGAGACACATCTATGCTAAAACTTGAAACCATGTAAGCACTGTTCTAGGCAAATCTTGGAATCTGATTAGTGTCAGAAAGCTGATAATGACGTTTCTATGGTCATTAAAAACCTAAGCAAGTTGTAAACTAGTATGAGAAAAAAAAGTTAAGCTCCTCTGTAGCAAGAGCCAGTGTTTTAAACATCAATTTCTTTTATAGGGGTGTGAATGACTGGCCAGAACAAACTTTAAGACCATGCAGACACTGGTCCTCTACAGTTTCACAAGCACAAATGTCTCTTAACCTCTGTGGCTTACATTTTACAGAAACCTGTGTTCACTGCATTTTCCCGATTGGCAGCAATGGGGAAAATGCAGTGAACATGGATTTCTGCTTATTTACAGTGTGAAAGCAAACGAGTCCATGGGCTCCTATTTTCCTGCATTTAGTTGGCCCAGCATTCTCTGTCCTTGGTCTAGGACTGGGATCATGTCTTGAGTCTTCCCTTGGTTTATAGACCCCTGAGACAGACGACTTCCTCAGGACCTCTTCTTCCAGGGTTCTTCTGTTTTGGTGTCTTCCTCTGAGTTCCAGGCTCTTGCAGCCAGTTCATACCCAACTGGTTAGCCTGTTCTTCCCTGCTCCCAGCTGGGCTATTTAGCAGCAGATGATGTGGAACTGATGACTTTCCCCAAGTATTTAGGGTGGTCTGCAAACACTTCGGGCACATTCATACAATGTTCAACATTCTTTGCTCCTCGATGATCCTCTGTTCTTTGCCATTTGGTGCTAAGTTTGCTTGTGGCTCTCTGACAGTATGACGTAGCAGTGGTGTTTTGTGAATGGATTCTCCCAGAACAAGATTCAGTTCCTGATCCATTTGCTGTTTGTCACTTTCTACCTCTGAGTGTTCATAGAGGCATGGCCAGAGTTGTCATCCACTTCATGCTGTTTTGTGAAAGATTGCATAGAACAGGGGTGGCTAGGCTGTGGCTCATGATTTGCATGTGGCTCCTAAACAGTTCAGGTATGGCTCCTGAAAAACAGCTTGCTTACCTGCCATACCCAGAGCATGGCCTGCCTGCTTCCAAACCAGTACCTGATGGTCCTCATGCAGGTCTCAGGCCATATGTTAAGCACAAACAGCAGTAGGGATATGACTGATAAATATAACCCCCTGAATAGGTCCAGTTTTCTAACAGTAACACCCACCCAACATTGGTGGGGCTGAACCCATGTCCTGCGCATGCCACATGCGTACACCCCTCCCACCCCCGTGCACATGCAAGAAATTTGCATGCATCTCCATAGAGATTTCATTGTGCTGCAAGGATCCCACACGGATCCTGCTTGGAATTGCAGCTATTGGCTCTAAGCTTAAAGTGCAAAAGCATGAAGAAGACACAGAAAACTAACTGGAAGGAAGGCTGTGGACTTCTGCATTTTAGGAAAGAGGGTATATTCAAATTCAAATTTATTTCAGAACATAACCATTGGTCATTGTCCACATAAACAAACACATGCAACATACAAAGACAATAGGCATAGCAACATAAAACAGCCCTGATATCAAAAAAAAGGGGAAAGCAAAATATGGGGGACCAGCCCACCACCAAAAAAATACCTCCCCAACAAGGCTGGGAATTTAACTTAAAATACAATAAAACTTTAAATACAGAAGGAAACATCTTTTGGATTTACTCATAACAACCCATAACAGCCCAACAATCACATGGCCACCCCAAATTAGACAAACAGTACTCTCAATAAATGCAAGCAACGCCAGATACCTATTGGGCTTGAAAAGAGAGGAATTTCCGGCGTGCATTAAAGGCACAAACCAGAAAGGACATAACTGCCTGGGTCACTGGGTTGACAGCATCCGCCAAAAGGAAGCGCGTCAATTCATCCGAGGTGCGCCCAGGCAGACGATCTAGAAAAATTGCCAGCCACAAGTCCCTCTGAGAGTCATACAAATGACAAAAGCAAAAAATGTGCCCTGTGCCCTCAATCTCCTGATTGTCAAAAGGGCAAAGTCTTAAATGCCGGGGGGTACCACTATAGCGCCCCTCCAGCAGCCGCGTAGGGAGGACATTTAGCCGAGCACATAGAAACAGCCACAATTTCCTAAAGGAAATCTTGGCCAGCAAATAATTAGCAGGAACTCCAGGACCCAATGTAGGGGGGACGTAGTCAGACAGAAAGGAACACGCTGACACTGCTGCACAATCTTCCTGTCTACTAATATCAATAAGTCTTTCCCGAACTAAGGCCTTAGCGGACCTCAGTTCCCTGGAGAGTAGAGCCGCTACCTCAAGGCCCAGGGAGGATATCTTGGCGCGGACCAAGCCCTCCCAGGAACTCACGTATGAATCTAAATTCAGAAAGGCCAGTAGACTCCCCGGAGGGGCATGGTGAATGGCGATCCACAGGCTTATCGCCTGGAACCATGGATAAATGTCCCAAGATATTTGCCCCAGTTCCAAACGAATGGCCGCAGCGGGGACTCCATTCGGAACCCTTAGAAGGAAACGAAAAAACCTTGATTGGAAATTGGCCAAGTCAAATGAGCGATGGATAGCCCAAATGGCGGCCCCATATAACAGTTGAGCCTTGGGTTTAGCCTCTAAGACCTGGCATGCTGGGGCAAAAAACCCACCCTCCCTTTTGTGGAAAAAACGTTGTATCATAGAGATACACCCACGGACCTTGGCTCCAATCACTGCAAAATGTAAATTCCATCCCAAAGAAGCCTGAAACCTAATCCCCAAATACTTGTAACTCCCCACCTGCTCAATCTGGACTTTATCAATATCCCAGGTGAACCTTTTCCTGGCTCGGCCAAACACCAGAACCTTGGTTTTGGAGTGATTTATTTGAAGCCTATTTTGGAGACAATAGGCCGCCAGCAAATTAAGCTGTCTCTGGAGGCCAACCCTAGTTTGAGATAAGATTGCCGCATCGTCGGCATATAATAGTATGCCAACCGAATGCGAGTCCAGTTTTGGGGGGAACAAGCGGGAGGCAGACATCAAGGGGACCAAGTCATTTAAAAATATCTTGAAAAGAGTCGGGGCCAGCACACATCCCTGTCTAACCCCAGAGGCTATACCGAACCGGTTAGACAAAGCACCATACTGATCCAGACGTACTGCCAGGGTAGAATCGCTATGGACGGCTTCCAACAAAGCCAGAAGCCTTCTGTCGATCGAGGACTTCCTTAGTTTTCCCCAAAGGAGCTTTCTGTCCACCGAATCAAAAGCCCCTCTAAAGTCCACAAAGGCACAAAATAACCTCTGGTGGCCTCTCGTATATTTTTCGGCCAAATACCCCAGAGTCAGACAGTGCTCGACCGTAGATCTCTGGGCCTGAAACCCAATCTGCTCTGGGTATATAAAAGATGCCTCTGACAGCCAGTTCTCTAAACGTCCTAACAGCTGCTTGCCATAGAGCTTAGCTATAGTGCTCAAAAGGCTGATTGGCCTGTAATTTGCTGGATGGAACCGGGAGCCACCCTTATAAATGGGGACTATTATTGCGTCACCCCATCCCCTTGGCATAAGACCACAAGCATTTATATGCGAGAAAAGTGCTGCCAACAAGGCAGCCCACCAAGTGACGTGCACTTTCAGCAGTTCCGCGGGTATAAAATCCGAGCCTGGGGCCTTGTTGGGCTTCAAGGAGGCTATCATTGAGGCAACAGATTCAGGAGAAACTGGTTCCCATTCGGGAAGGTCAGAGGGGAAACTAAAAGTCTCATCCACACCCTGTGGTGTTGGAAAAATGGATCGATAATAGGGTTCCCAGGAACTGGGAGGAACAACACACCTCATCTCCTGCCTATCAGATCTAAGAGCCCCATTTACAATACCCCAAAAAATCTTAGATTGGCCATCCTTGGCAGCTGCCACCAACCGCCCCCACAGAGTCTCCCGATATGAGGCCTTCTTAGAGCGCAACAGCACTTTATACTGGTGGCGTAGCAAAACATAATTCTCCTGAGAGGCCTGAGACCAACTTGCTACCAAAGAGAAATAGCAGGTTCTTAGTTTAAATTTAGCTAGCCTGCAGTCTGCATCAAACCAGCTCTGACGTTGGCCCTGAATCCTGCCAGCCGTCTTCCTTCTATCGCTAGGCTTCGAAAGAATAGATACCAGCTGGCCCACGATCTCACTGAAGGCAGCTATAGCCTCCTGATGACAATGGCCCAACAGAATCCCATTTCTCAGACCACAGCAAAAAGGACCGACCAAAACAGCCAAGACAGCTTCTGAAAGGTCCAGAGACCATGCCACCCTGACCCTAACCTCTCCCTCCCCTCTGGGGGTAATCGGTGTGACGGGACCCGAGAGACAGGCACCCGGCACTAACTCCAAGGAGATTGGAAAATGGTCCCCATAGGGGGCAAACTCAACGCAAAAATTACTTAAACATGGAATAATGCATGGGGAAATCGTGGCTAAATCCACCACACTAGCCCCCTGGTGTGCCACAAAAGTAAACTCCCCCACTTGGTCCCCTGACGTAGAGCCATTTAGGATAAACAAATTAAAACTCACCAAAAGGTGGGCCAAAGACAGTCCAGCTTGGTTAATGACAAAATCCCTGGAGCTCCTGGGAAGAAGGCCCGAGGGTAGGGGGCGGACACCCAAATTACTAGCCTCCCCCAGCGCCACATCATTTGGGCCAACCCGTGCATTGAGATCCCCGGCGAGAATAATCCCTGCCTGGGGATACAAGTCACGGATCTCCATAAGCATTTTATCCAACCGGTCCCATGGGGACTTACTGGGACCAAATGAGTTTATAGGGGGCACATAAACCGAAATCACCACAAGCTGGAGATCACCCCACTTTAAGGCCACACCCACCGCAAAGGGAGGGCACTCAAAGTTACCCAACACCTGCAGTCTTGGGTCAGTTGATATAAGGCATGACACTCCCCCCCGAGGCCGCCCCTTGGCAAAGATAGCTGTTGCCGGGACGGAAAAGGAGAGAAATCCCTGCAATTCAACTGGATCCTTCATCCAGGTTTCCTGGAGTAAGACAATCTGAAAATTATCAAAGCGGGAATAAAATAAACCATCCTTATCCCGGGCCCTCCAACCGGCAACGTTCCAAGAACAGATGGCCACATTCACTGGTAAAGGGCCCTCCCCCTTTCAACTCTTCCCCAGAGGCCTTGACCACAGGGTACCATTATTAATGGGGTTTATACCCTGAATAAGATTACAAATAGATTCCCGTAACCCCACTAAATTTGGGGAAGTCTGGGAGGTAGTGCCCGGCCGAGTACCTGTCAAATCTAACCTGGCTAAAACGGGAACTGCCTCCTCCAACGGGGAGCACTTTTCTGCCTGTTCAACCCCCAATAAAGACTGGACCCTGGTGGTATCCTTAAACTGAGAGGCAGATGTCAATGCCTCTTTAACCCTGTCTTCTGACAGTGTTTGCGAGGGCCTAGATACAAGTCCTGCTCCTTCCTGGGGGCAACCCCCATTTGCTATATCCAAGAGTCGCTGTCCAATGGGCATAGAAGGGGGGCATAGATCCGTTCCCACACCAGGCAAATTGATCCCCGCCTGCGAAGCAGGCCGAGATCCAACGCTCGGAACCCTTTGTCTATTTACAGAGACCTGGGGAACCCCCAAAGCTCCCGTAGGAGGCAATAAAGGCCTAATGCCATCTGAAAAGAAGACCTCACTGGCCCAAATCCCCCAGGGGTTTAAAACCACCGCTGAGGCCAAAATTCTTCTGACCCAAACTGAAGATCTGAACACTACCACCAGTCTGTAAGACCTATCCCGAACCGGAAGCAACTGAAAGGATACTATCTGCCACAATGGCAGGTAGAACTGCAGCAAAAAATTTAAATGGGATTGAATGGCCGCCTTCGAAGCCCAGAATGGAAGGAACCCATCCACATTGGGCAAAATCCTAAGGGCCACAGCAAAATTGTTTACCTTAAAAGGGGGATTACAGGGGGCAAGACAATACTGGGCTTTATTAGCTAGAACCCTCCTAACACCCACCCCTGGAGCAGCAGTTTGAGATGAAGCAACCAGGGAATCTGGCTTAGGACAAGGACAAGGCCCAGCCTCTGCCTGTCTAGTTCCCAAAAGGCCCGCACCCCTACCCTCAACTATTTCAACAAGTCTACTTAAAAGATCCCTCTGCAGCCCCAAGGACTTATTTATACCCTCCAACTGAGTAGAAATTAACTGTAATAGGTCCCCAGACCTGGTACTTTGTTTGAGGAATAAATCATAAGTGCTAATGTCCACCATTGGTAAAGAGTCAATGGAACCAGCGATAGGAGAGGCCTGGGCCAGATTTAAAGAGTCCACAAAAGTACCAGACCCGCCTGGTGAATCGACATTTCCATCCTCATCTGGCGATACGGCCAAAGGGGGGACCCCAGGGGGGGGAAAAAAAGAAATGGTCCAGCTTCAGTTGTTTTGACGCCAAAGTCTGGTCTGGCAAATCAGCTGCCACCGGGCGAGCTCTCTTCCGGGACATCTTGGGGGAACTCTTTTGTTTGGGGCTTGGTTGGTCAACGGGTTTGACTGGATCTTGGCGCTCTCTTTTCCTCGTCATAATATATATCGCCCTAGTAACCCCGCCTCCGACACAGCTGACTCAGATAGGTGACTAGAGAAACGCCGACACTGGATCGCCGCTCTGGAGCTCAAGGGAAAGACCGAACAGAACAGAATTCCTGGTCGGCGGTAGTCCCTCTCGATCTCTCTAGGGGCGCTCAAGGGGTGCAGATGGTACAGATGTTACAGCCGCAGACAGGCGCAGTGCTTACAGTATGGGGCCAGGCAGCATACAGGTGAGAGCACTCACACCTCGACGAACACTCCTTCCCAGTCCGACCAGGAGGTGGGGCACTGCACTTCGTCCCCAGCCTAACGGGCCCAGCTAATGGGCGACACCCTTTGGATGTCGCCCAAGGGCTGACGCCCAAGGGGGCCCCAGCCCCTGTTTAAGTAATACCTGGGAGAGAAGACAGCCAATGAAGGCCAGGCAGGGAAATCCACAGCTCCTCCCCAAGCTACTCCTTCCCCCAGCAGCTGCACAGGACACCGAAAGAGGGTATATTGAACGGACCTAGGGAACCCATGAGAAGGGAAAATGTTTGTGAGCAGAGAGAGGACAGATTCTCCGGGTAGGGTAGCATTATAAAACCAGGGGGCAGGCATGGAAGGGCGATAAAAAAATAAAAAATATTCTATTACTTAAAAAATCTGTTTACAACATAAAACACTGATTTTTAATAGCATTTTGGCTATCCATTTACATTAAGTGTAAATAAACAAAGGTAAAAATAATTCTTGAAAGATACCCCTTGATAACTTTCTGGAAAAGTTTTCAACTCACATCTTAATTTCTTGTTCCAAAGAAAATCTTGAGCATTTTAATGGATATAGTGTTGTGTTCTGAAGGGATCTGGAAGCACTAACCCTGTGAGGCAAACTGCTGCAATTATCTTAAAGGGTTTTTAACTCTGGAAACTAAAGTTGACAATTTCAGTATCGCTATCAACACTTCATTTCTTGATCAGTACTTTTGCAGATACATCTGCTAAATTTTCAATCCCACAATCCTAAAATAAATATTGTGGTATATGGGGCTGAACTAGATAACCTTTGGGGTACAGCTTTGGGATTGTGTTTGATTGTATTTTAATTTCAATTTAATTATAAACAATCCATTTTTAATTTTTCTGACACGTCGGCAGAATTTACTGCTGTAGAGTATAAATCCGGTTAGCCCAGAGTTTACAGAACCTTTTTCATGTAGACTTCGTCTTACCAAATATTTAGCACACGCTGTCTTGAAAAAGGAAACGTAATCAACAATCTTTGCAGGTTTTACTGTTGAGTTTGTGCCCCTTGTTTTTGTCCCTTTTGTTTCTGGGAGCTGCTCCTAGAACGGTTTCCCCATTTGTATTAGAACCCCCTCCCTACCTCATTCTCCCCTTCCCCTCCCCTCCCCTCCCTCTGAGTTCAATAAACACAGCCGCCACCTCTGCTTAGCCTTTTCTTCATTTTGTAACCCCAGACTTGCCTGACAAAGGACCCTGTGAGGTCTGAAAGCTTACATGCCTCCACCAGCTGTAGTTGGTCCAATAAAAGATATCCCTTTCCTACTTTGTCTCTATTGTCCACACAAATTGGCATAGAGGGCAGTTTGTCACCACCGCCTATTCTTGAAGGAAGGAGGCAGGGTGAGGGTTGCAAGGGCAGGCCATGAGTTGCAATGCTAAGGAGGGCGCATAGCAGAGAGCCTTGTGGGGCTCTTGCCCCATGCTTATGTGTCATTGTATCATTAATCAGTCTTCAAGTCTCAAAGCTTTACTTTAAAAAAACCCAGTAAGTCTTTTAAAATTCTTGAAATGAGATCCATTTAATCCTCCCCCTCCCACCATTCCACATATTGGAAACAGAACATTTTTTTTCTTATTCACACAAAACGTGTTTGTCTAAGCACGGTTTTTTACAGTAATTCTGGAGGTGAGAAAAGCCATTTTTATAGAAGTCCATGACAACTCTCCATCTGAGTTCTAGATAACTGAAATAGAATAGGAAAGAGGTAGTACAGAGAGGTAGAGGATGAGAAAGGTAGTTCATAGACACCGCTGTCGTGGTTGGATTACTTACTTCTGAAGGCCCAGATTCCTTCTTTTCTATCCCCCTGTTGGGGTGGTGAACCAATTAGATTGGTCTGCCCTTGGAGACCAATGGCGTCATTAATATTCTAGAAGTCTTTAAGCGATATACCAACTCATCTTGACAGCAGTTTTGTTGATAGTCTGGTTGGTCCATGGAATAACATGCTTGCCTTGGCCACTGACATGGTTGCACCCCGACTGCTGTGACAGCACAGGTCCTTGTGGTTACACAGGGGATCTGAACTGAGGAAAGTTGGAGGGTAGGTGGTTATAGGACAAGTAGCACTTGAATTGGACTTGGGCTGTGGTTATGGCATAGATTTATTTTTTTAAGGACTCTATGTTGTGATAGTTGTGATGGTGAAAAAGCTTTCTTCCTCACTGCCTGCCTCCTCTTACGCTCCATCATGATTCCTAAGTTCAGCCAAGAACTCCATCTGCGCAATTCCATTTGTGCACCAGGTTTGCTCTGCAAAGGCACTGTAGAGAGGTGTTCTTAGTAACTTTGAATTACTAACTCCATAACTTTGAAACACCCTTCCCTTGGACGTTCACTGAAGCCTGAATATTTTCCAGAGGCAACACAAGACCTTTTTATTTAGCCAGGCATTTGGCAGGTGAGGATAGGTTCTTGGATGGGAGAGGGGGAGAACGTTTTTATTTATTTATTTATTTTATTTTTACCCCGCCCCTCTCTCCCAAAGGAGACTTGGGGCAGCTTCCATATACAACCATAAAATAATAAATACAATTAAAAATGCACAAAATCAATAAATCATCAATTAAAAAAGTGAGAAACAGCCAACCTGCTGTCTGTACACAAGCACCCAACAGCCACCCACCAACTATACCAACCCCCCTCTCCCACCTCCCTGCCAAATGCCTGGCGAAAGAGCCATGTCTTACAGTACCAGCAGAACATAAGTAAATCTGGGCTGAGGTGATGCTCCACCCATGTGGCTGCCAAGGGAGCATACATGCAACGACGTGGCTGCCAAGAACGCCCTCCTGACTGGACCAGACGAAAATGCCGGACTACGAGGAGGGCGTCTCCAGATGACTGTAGAGGCTGTCCTGGAGCCTAGAGCGTGAGGCGGTCCCTCATGTAAGCGGAACCTAGGTCGTGTAGGGCTTTTGTGTGGGATTTAATATTAAACAACTATTTTTATGCGGTGTTTTAAAGTGTTACCTGTCCTGACGGACATAGCGGGATAAATTAAAATGAATAAATAAAGATCATGTAATTTAAGGGAGCCGTTCTTGTGCAGCTCTTGGTGTCAAAGAGGTTAATGGAGAGACTGTGCCTCAAAGGGAGGAGGATCAATGTGAGAGAAGTTTTAGAGGAGATGTAAACTAGGGCTGAAACTCGCCCTCACTGTTCTCTAAAATCTTGTTGAGAACTGGGTTCTTGACAAGATTTTCAAGAACAAGTTGAGAATCGCCAGATTCACAACCTGTTCTCGCAAGATTCTCAAGAATAAAAAAAACCTCACAGCACATGTGCAAAATGTGCATCCGTGCCCCCGGTAACCATTTGCGCATGTGCAGATCATTTGGGGGGAGTTTAGAGAATCTCATGAAATTCTTGAAAGCCATAGTGAGATCTTGCTGGGGTTGCAAGAGTCTTACATGAGTCTCATGGAAATATTTTCTATTCTCGTTTCACCCCTAAACAGGAGTTGGGTGACTCAGCACAGGGAACTGAACTGGGAAAAGTGGCTCAAATGTGTGTGATGGCTGGTTTTGGATGGCAACATTATATCAGAATTAAAAACCTCTCCCAGAATGGGCAGATGGTATGTGGGAGTACGTATTGGTATCTGTAAGGAGCTTCAAGGCCAAGGTGCGTGGGATTCTCACAGAGTGAATGGGTATCTTGGGGAGCATATATGCTAGGGAAGATGCCCTAGGGGCTTAGAGAGTTAAGGTCCCACAAGTGGAGCACATGGACTGTCCTACTGGAGGAGTCTATGGAACATACACAGGAAATATCACGTGTGAAGGAGAAAAACAGCAGCAACCTTCCCAATAGGATCCTGTTTTCTCCTAAAGAAGCAGCAGAGAGTAACCTATCAGCTGCTTCTTCAAAAAATAATGATCTGTTATTCAAGAGACACGTAGTGCGTACTACCTCATACATCATGTTACTTGGAAGTCATTACTTCTGCAACACATTTCAGTTGCAAATCAAGTCACTGAGTTTTCATTTTATACAAATGAAAGCTCTTGAGTGGAAAAATATTAGTTTAAAAATCCAGCTGGACAGCAACATAAATCAAGTAGGCACAGGTCACTGTGTTCTATGCTTCTTGGTCTAAATGGGTAGCATACAGTAATGAGATTGCCTAAAAAGAAATAGAGGCAGGACTTGCTTTGCAAAAACAACAACAACAACATGTGATGGTGAGTAATGACCCACTGAAATAGCAAGACCCACCCAATCTACTGACCACATCTCGATTCCCAAGCCCTGCAAAAATTAGGCTTAGGCTGAGTAGAGGCAAAAAGTGCTCAGCGTCCAGCAGCGTACTGCCTCCCACCCCCCACGCAAGATCCCCCTGCCCCAACCTGCCTCCCGCCCCCCCGGCCAAGATCCCCCTGCCCCAACCTGCCCCCCAAGCCCCATCAAAAGTAGTCCCATCCACACTGAAAGCAGCAGCTATCGTGCTATAAGCATGAAAGGCTTGTCCCCTTGCTAAAAATCATAGTACTGTAATGTAAGGACACTAATGGCAGCCACTGTTCATCTGGGAAAACAAATGATTGACAAACACCAGGGATTGCTGAATTTAAAACTAATTAACCAAAGCAAAAAACTTAACAGTTTAAAAATAAACTTAAATGTACAAGAGTTTTCTTAAAATACACACAGAAACACAATTCAGTGCAATTACAATTCAAAACACCTTCCACTCCATACATTGCAACAAAACATAAATGCCAAAAACCTAGAAATTAATTCACAATTAGAGCAATATTTAATATTTTATCATCAACATACATGTAATATATGTACTAAATTCCTTACCATGCATACTTCATTTTTATCAATAACTAAACTTGCACATTTTACAATTATGAAACTAATTTATTATCATAATTTGACAAGGAACAATTTTGTCAGAGTAATTTAAGTCTGTT
>QEPC01014254.1:6368932-6382475 GCA_003113815.1 Sphenodon punctatus | reverse complement strand
CAGCACCACCAGTAATGTCACTTGCCTTCCTTTTAGCAATGGCGGGTACATTTTCAGATGTTGTAGTACTGCTAGCAGCAATTTCAGATGTTGTACTTCTACCAGTACCAGCAATTTCACTTTTAGGACTCACAACATTGTTAATGGCACTGCTGCTGCCTGTTTCCACGGTTTCTGCTGGCTCTTTCTGCTGAGTCGATTTCTGAAAGAAATCCTTCAGTGTGGCCTGCCTCTTCATTGCCACGTGCCTTCTTTCTCTCCTCCCCACAGACTGGTGTTTGTTGTTTCTTGTAACAGCCTGCCCGGTAATAACAACAATAATGGCATTGGTTCCCTTCCCTCATGAACCCTGTCCCTCATGAGCCCGGTAAATAATAATGGTAATGGTTCCCTTCCCTCATGAGCCCTGTCCCCCCTCAACAAGAAAGGGCTGGGCAACGATCATCAGAGATCCTTTCCTGGTTCCCCACCCTCGCACCAGGAGAAGGTTCCTTCCCCTCCTCCCCACCCCAGGAGAAGATCCCCTGAAAGCCCTGTCATCCCCCACCCTCTCCAAAAACAGCATGGAGGACGCACGAGGAGAAGGTTCCTTCCCCGCCCCAGGAGAAGATCCCCTGTAAGTCCTGTCACCGCCCCCTCCAAAAACAAATGCAGAGCCGCAGCGTGGAGGGCGCACGGCCCGGGGAGAAGGTTCCTTCCCCTCCTCTGTCCCCGCCCCAGGAGAAGATCCCCTGCGAGCCCTGTCACCCCACCCCCTCCAAAAACAAATGCAGAGCCGCAGCTGCTTCCTCCCGGAGAGAGCTCCCCACCCTCGCACCAGGAGAAGGAAGCTTACTATTGCTTTGCTTCGTGCTGCGCCACCGCCCACCGCGTGCTCCTTCGTTCTCTTCTCTGTGCTGCGCTGGATGACTTGGAGCCACCCCGACGCTCTCCCTCCTCACCCTCCCCTCAGCCGACATAGCGCGCATTAAAGGGGACAGGGGAAAAAAATATAACAGCAAGCACAAGCAGTATTAAGGGCAGGTCGCCAGCCCTCATTTTCTGGTCGCCAGTGGCGACCTGGTGAAATTTTGCACCCTGCTAAAGTAAAGGACTCTTAGTACCTCAACCTGATTAATTACACGAGTAACCCCATCTCTCACAAGTAATAGGGACACAGTGACTTATTTATATGAGCAATGTGGCAGTGGTGGGTTCTGAAATTGCAGGTTATTTGCTCATTTGAGTTTCATTTTGCTTTTTGTTTTGGGATTTGTGTGTTTGTCTTTCTTAGTTGTACTTTTTTATTCTCATTTTTGTTTCGATATTCATTTTACAAATGTATTTACTCTTTTTAATAAGAGTTTTTCTTGCGGTATTTTTAAATGACTTGTGCATGAGAAGGTCTGCATCACGTTTAATCAACAGGGGACTCTTTTGTGCTTAGAGGGATACATCATGTTTCCCTTGGTTTTCAAATCCTGTCAGATTCTTGCCTTTCAGTATACTAACCTGCCCTGCCCTACAGATAACTATATAATATTTTGCTAAGGTTATCCTAATATCCAGGGGCAGTGACCTGTCATATCTTCCTAATATAATTTTTATTTTTCAAAAATATCACACTTCACATCTACATCCTAGATTGAAATTGAAGTGGTCCCAGTATTGACTGAAGATTATAACCATCTGATGTTGTTTGGCCCATGGCTAGTTAATAGATTGCATTGATCCTACATCTAGCACACAGGTTGTCTTCTGGAAAATGGAACCTTTAATTGTCAATCTCAGTAGAAAGGCCAAATAACAAATGAGGCTGTAAGAAGTAGTCCCTCCAGGACTAAGGCGCAAGAGCAGGTGGTGTATGAAAGCATATAATACCAGTACTTGTGCTCTTAGCGTATCATGGACATGGGGGATTTTGAGGTTCAGATAATTTGGTCTGTATGTAAATATGAATGAGATTTAAATTCATATAAATCTTATTAGTGAAGCTGGATTCTCTGTTATAAAATGCCTTTATTTTAAGCACAAAGATTTTTGTTTTACCGTTCCAGATTATTGCATCCTGCATTTATTCGACTATTAATGTCAAGCTTATTGCTTTGTTGTCCTAGATTCTCTCTGCGCCTTTCTAAATATCAATGTCATATTAGCTTCTCTTCAGGCCGTGGGCATCTCCTCTGTTTCTCAGGAAACATTTTTTGGTATATCTGCTAAAGTTTCTCCTGTCTGCTTCAATTTCCTTCAGACATCTGGTATTGATCTGGCCGTGGTGTGTTAGACCTCGGAAGTTCTGACTGTATTTTTCAAAATGCAATTCACCTAAGCCAGGATCATCCATTTTACTTACATAAGTGAAGGAGAAGTAATGCAAGCAGAAGTTCTTCTGTTACATGGAAGGGAATAGTACTGCCTCCACTTAGAACAATATTATCTCCTGTGAAAGCACTTCTGTAGCAGCTGCAGGAGACCTCTGCCAGTGGCAGTGTAGGGGAATTTCACAGAGGGTTAACTTCTGAATCAGGGTGGGTTCTGACACAGCAGGACATTCAGGAGATGCTTGTTCTGATGATTTCTTTGACTAAGAAATGATGATATGGAGAAAAAATAATCTGTTTGACAAAGGGGATCTTTTTGAGCAGTATTAGTCGTTTGCTATAGACCTCCAGGTTCAGATATAAACATATTACTGGGAACTGTGTGATTATGGGAGACTTTAACTTTCCACATATTAATTATTGGAGAATTGATGCTAGTAATAATGTCAGTGTAAGTTATTCCTGGATGTAAGAAATGACAAATTTCTTCATCAAATTGTCATTCCACCAACCAGAGGGGATGTTATTTTATATTTGATTTTAGTAAATAGTGAAGATATCATTGAGCAATTGGATACTGGGGATAATCTTGTATTTAGTGATCATGAATTAATTCAGTTTAACTTAGTTGGAAGGATGCTTTCTTAATAATAAACAAGCCAAGGTTTTTTACTTTAACAGGGCAGATTTGGGGAAATTAAGGAAACTAATTATGGAGGTTTATTGAACTGAGGAAATTCTGAACAATATTGCGGAAGATGGCTGAAATTTCTTCATGTCCAAGGTTCACAGTATTTCTGAAATCCGCATACCTAGAAAGGGGAAATGTCTTTTAGGAAGGCATTCTAGAACCAATTGGTTGAATAATCCGATCAAACAGGATATTAATAATAAGCAGAGAGTTTACAGGGAGTGAAAAAATGGGTTGATTAGTAAAAAAAACTACCTCCATGAGGTTAGAATACGTAGTAATAAAATAAGACTTGTCAAAAGTCAAACCTTGTCCAGAAAATTAAACTAAATAACAAGATTTTTATTGTTACATAAATAATGCGAAAATAAAAGAACAAACTATGTGGTAAGGGTGGGGTAGAGATCAAAGATAATGTAGGCATGCCCCAAATTCTACATGAATGCTTTGTATCAGTTTTTAGTAAGGATGATGATCATTGTTATGGAGACAGGTTAGTTAATGATGAGTGTGAGGTAATAGAAATTACCACAGCACAAGTGAAGGAAACACTCATAAAGTACTTAATGGGTGTTTTTAAACGAATGGGGAGCCTGCTGACCCTCCCCCCCCCTCCAGCTGCTCCAGGAGCCCTCCCCCCACATCTGCCTGTTCACAGTTCCACCAGTGTCAACAACAGATGGACTGATATTGTCCCTGGGCCACGGTCTGCCTGTGTGGTGTCCCCCTGCCCCCACCCCATAGAGTTGCAGGTGCTCACTCGACGCTCTAGGCTGGTGTCCGTGACACTATAATGCTAACCAGGGCAATGGATGAACAGGCGCGGAGCTGCAGCATAGGTCCACCCAACAGTCGAGCAGCAGCTCCACATTTGGCTGTTGCCCTGGGTTTGGCCAACCCGCTCTGTGTGGCGTGCTCTAGAATATTCCAGAGCGCTGCTGGCAGGGATGCCCCAGAGCAGCCACAGTCTGCTCCATTTGCAACATCTGGCAGGCAGCCTTTAGACAGACTAGCCAATTCAGGGGTGATGGGGGCACCCCCAGAACTGCCATCCATCTGTTTACACTCAATGTGGACAATCCAACGGCCTGCATACGTCAACTCCCACCTGTGCCGTATGGCCAGAACATGCACAAATCCGGTGCATGCATGATCCCCCCCCCCCCCCCAAGATCATGCACCACGGCCGGGGGGATGGAGCAGGAGCCACTCCTGCTCCATCCCCCAGGCCATGGTGTGTGTGGGCTCAGGGAGTCACATTGGCTTGGGTTGCACCTTTGTCCTGCGTGGCTGTACTGCATGTGCGGCATGCGTGTGTGCATGAGCGTGCGCATTCTGGCCTAAGCACTGTGCCTGTGTGTGGCATACATGGGCCGTTGTATTGACCTCAATGTGTTCAAATCAGAAGAACCAGATAATCTTCATCCAAGAATATTAAAGGAACAAGCACATGAAATGTCAGGTTCAGTAGCTACGATACTTAATAAACCCATTAATTTAGGGGTGGTACCTCATGATTGGAGAACAGTAAATAGTGTACTTACAGGGACGTAGCTAGGTTGGAGTGTGCCCGGGGACAAGAAATGGACTTTGGTCGCTCTATTCCCCACCCCCCCATCCTCTCCTCTGCCCCCCTCCTTCCTCTCCCCAGCATCCTTATTGCAGGAAACTGTCCCCAACTGGCAGGGATGCAATTTTCAGAAAACAGAAGAACACCGTAGCACAGACAACTCCAAACAAGAGTCACAGTCACAACACAAACACCTCCTAGCTCCTCAAAGCCCATGGAACAGCCTCTCACAGCGCCACTGGATGCCCTGCATCACACACACCCTCAACAGCACCATAAAAAACACCAGGGCATCTCCTAGCTAGCTCCACAGAGCCCCATGCAACAGTTGCCCTCTAATTCCAGAGAACGCTTCCATTAAACTGCTCCAGAGACACAAAGAGAACTACAGACACACCTTCCTCCACTTTAAACATAATTTTGGTTCCATCAAATAGTAAATACAAAACAGCGTTGCATTAAATCTTTTGACATCTTAATAATCTGATACTGCTATAAAATAAAATTCTACAAAACTTGGGCCATAGTTGACCTATTTTAAATTAAAAGCTGCTTTAAAAAACAGTGTTTGTTCCCCCCTTAAAGTCATTTTCCCATGGCATTAAAGCCACAAGACTAACAGTTAAATCTCAGGATTCAAAACCTCAATTACATCACATTTCCAACATTTTCAAAACACCTAAAAGTCACAAATCGCAGGGGCACAGAGTTTGGGGGCGAAGGAGGGGGCACCAGGGAGGGGAGTGAGGGCTAGTGGGTTAGAGCGGGGGCTGGGGGCCAGGAGTCCTGGGTTCTTTGTGAGGGGAGTGGGTGCTAGTGGGTTAGAGCAGGGGAGTTGGGAGNTCTGGGAGGGGAGTGGGTGCTAGTGGGTTAGAGTGGGGGGGGGAGGGGGGGAGCTAGGACCCCTGGGTTCTTTGTGAGGGGAGTGGGTGCTAGTGGGTTAGAGTGGGGGTGGGGCTGGGAGCCAGAACTCCTGGGTTCTCTAGGAGGGGATTGGGGCCTCATGGGTTAGAGCAAGGGCTGGGGGCACTGGGAGGAGGGAAACAGGCTGGGGGCACCAGGTTTTGGGGGGAGGGGCTGGTGGCTACGGGTGCCGGGCAGCGGCAGCCTTACCTGACTGTGTCTGGGCAGGCTGCTGCTAGTGCTGCTGTTCCTCCTCGGCGACAGCTCCCCTCCGCTTCTTGCATGAGCCGCCTGAGCGGCTCCAGTCCAGGCAGTGCAGGCGACTGGAGCGCTGCAGCACCAGACACAACCGGGCAGCCTGGGGGCTGCAAGTAACGGTCCACCCAGGCCCTACCACGCACCTCCGAGTCCTCTCTGCTCTGCGTGTGAGGGGAAAGCTCCCCCAGCCCTCTTTGTCCCCCCACAAGCAGTGCTGTATGCAGCACTGGTACAGCTGCTTCCCTGTGAGAAGTAGGTACCAGTCCAGCGCTGCATGCAGCACCACTTGTGGGGGGGGGGGAGCTAAGAGGGGGGGGCTTGCCCCTGGGCCCTCGCACACAGGACAGAGAGGAGACGGCATGGTGGGGAAAGCTCCAGGCTAGCTGGCCCCGGCTCGCTTGCTATGGCCCCAGCATGTCCTGGAGGAGCAGCTGCAGCGATCCCAGCCCACTGGGCTGGAATTACTGCAGCTGCTACCCCAGGGCGCGCTGGGGCCATAGCAAGTGAGCCAGGGGCCCTGAGCTATGCTCTGGCTAGCTCGGCACGGTGGCTACGCCACCCAGGCCGGTATTTGTCCCGCCCCCCTCAGGCTGCCCCCCCTCCAGCAAGCGAGTGATCAAGCCCTCCACCTGCTGGCAGAGACCCAAAAGTAACTCCAGGTCTCTGCCACCATGTGGAGGGCTTGCATGCTTGACCCACCCCCCATAGTCCATACATATGGGGGCCATATGGGGGGCGGGTCAAGCATGATGTCAGCCCATGGCTGACCAATGGGGGGGCAGCAAGCAAGTTGTGCTGCCATGAGGGACCCAGGCAGAGGGGGGGTGCATTTAAGCGGTAACGGTGGTGAGTGAACCGGCCGGCAGGCGCGGGGGCTGGGACAGGGGGCTGGGGTCGGGCAGCTTAGCTACGATAGGGATGGGCTGGGCCCATGTCCCGCCTGTCCCTATGATAGCTACGCCCCTGTGTACTTATCTTTAAGAAAGGGAGTAAAAATAACAAGGGTGACATGTTAACCCAACCTCAGTGGTTTGTAAGATGTTAGAGCAGATCCTGAGAGAGATAATAGTTAATGACATGTATGATGAAATGCATCATGGGTTCACAAAGGGTAGATCATGCCAGACTAATCTGATATCCTTCTTTTTTAAAAAAAAAACCATACGTCTTTTTGGGTAGAGAGAATGCAATAAATTTAGTGTATTTGGGTTTTAGTAAGGCATTTGATAGTGTCTTATGGTAAATTACTGCTTAAATTGGAAAAGAGTGGAATTAACAAAAAGATAGTTAGATGGTTATGAAAGTGAGTAACTGGAAAAAAATAAAGGGTTGTGTTGAGAGTTAGATTTCCTAGCAGGAGATATGCTGTTAATGGAGTTCCTCAAGGATCTGTCTTAGAAACAGTCTTATTTAATGTATTTGTAACTGAACTTGATGAGGGAAGTAAAAGTATGCTAATGAAATTTGCTGATGATACCAAATTGGGAGGAATTTCCAATGCAGAGGAGGATCATAAGATCATACAGGATGTTCAATGAGGTCATCCAGATTAGAATGTTAAGAACAGGATAAAATTTAATAGCACAAAGTGCACGTTTATGCAATCGAGATTTAATAATAAGCATTTAAGTTACCATTTAGGAACTCATCGGTTGGAAATGGAAAAAGAGAGGGACTTGGGGTTTTAAATTACCATAAAATGACAATGAGCTGTCAATGTGATGCAGCTGTAAAAATGACGAATGCTGTCCTGTGACGTCTTAGGTGTAGTATTGCCAGCAGGGATAGGGAGATATTGTTGCCTTTGTATATGGCTCTGGTAAGACCACATCTGGAATACTGTGTTCAGCTCTGGTCATAAATGTTCAAAAAGGATTAACTTAAACTGGATCAAGTGCAATGAAGAGCTCCCAGGATGATCAGAGGCATCGAGGATTTATTTTATGAGATGAGCCTAAAAGAGCTTGGCTTATCAAAAAGAAGGCTGAGGGGAGATATTTATTTATTTAACAAAATTTATATCTCGCTCTCCCTGCCTCAGCAGCTCAGAGCAGCTAATAGCAATATAAAAAATATAGAACAACTTTAACATTTTAAAATATCATAAATCCTAATTATTTTTTTTTTTAAATTAGCACAAACACCCACCACCCTCCCAAACCTTCTCCACCCTACCCCTCTCCCTCACCAAATGCCTGACGGAACAGCCAGGTTTTACAGTTATTCCGGAAGGTCCGGGGCCAAATGCGCTCCCACCGGGAGGGAATTCTACAGGTGCGGCACAGCGACTGAGAATGCCCTGCTCCTCGTGGCCCCCCAGGAAACCCGCGGGACCTCCAGAAGCGCACCCCCGGCTGACTGCAGGGGCCGATCCAGGACCTGGGGAGTGAGGCGGTCTCACAGATAAACAGGGCCCAAACCATGTAGGGCTTTATAGGTTAAAACCAACACTTTGAATCGGGCCCGGAAGACTATTGGCAGCCAGTGAAGAGACCGGAGCACTGGTGTAATGTGCTGCCGGCAGCCCAACCCCACCAGGAGTCGGGCCGCCATATTCTGCACCAGCTGCAGCTTCCGAGCCATGACCATAGGTAGCCCCATGTAGAGCGTGTTGCAGTAGTCTAATCGAGAGGTTAAAAAAGCATGGATGATTGTGGTCAGGTCTGGAACCAAAACCAGCGGCCAGAGCCACCGCACCAGATGTAGCTGGTGGAAGGCAATCCTTGCCATAGCCTCCACCTGCAATCCAGGTGGAGCTGCGCTTCGAGGAGCACCCCCAGGTTCCGCACCTGGGATGTCAGCGGAGGGCAGACTCCATCAATCGATGGAGCTGTCAACTCCACTGACCTACCCACTAACATCACCTCCGTCTTGCCAGGATTCAGTCGCAGTCGGTTAGCCCTCATCCAGTCCCCCACAGCTGCCAAACACTGGGCCTGGGTCAGTTGAAAATGAGAAATACAGTTGGGTGTCATTCACATACTGATGAGACCTCACCCCGAACTCTCTGATCACTTTGCCGAGTGGCTCCATATACATGTTGAACAGGAGAGGGGACAAAGTTGAACCCTGCAGGACCGCACACGGGAGGTCTTGGTCAGATGAAAAATAATCACTGAGTACTGCCTGCTGAGTTCTTCCGGTCAGGAATGCGCGGAACCATTCAAGAACAGTCCTGCCCACCCCTGCACTGTCCTGCAGGTGTGTCACCAACATCTCGTGGTCAACGGTATCAAATGCTGCTAAAAGGACCAATAGGGTCAATCGACCCTGGTCCTTTTCTCAGTGAAGATCATCTGCCAAGGCCACAAGTGCTGTCTCAGTGCCATGCCCTGGACGGAAGCCAGACTGCAAAGAATCAAGATAACCGATGTAGTCAAGATGCCCCTGGAGCTGCTGAACCACTACCTGTTCAATAACGTTCCCTAAAAAGGGAAGGTTAGAGACAGGCTGATAGCTGGCAGGGGAGTCAGTGTCAAGTGATGGTTTCTTGAGCAGAGGCCGCACCATCGCCTCCTTGAGGCAGCTCGGCACTCTGCCCTCCCCCAGGGAGGCGTTGACCACCCCGGCCAGCACTGGCCCCAGCGTCTCCCAGCATCTCTTAACCAACCAGAACGGGCACGGATCTAATTCACAAGAGGTGGCTTGAACAGCCCCGAGCACCCCCAGCACATCAGCGGGTGTCACCGACTGAAAATGATCCCATAAAATCGGACAAGCGGGGCTTCTCCAACCTCTACCTCCTCCACTGCATTAAGTGAGGCATCGAGGTTTTAGTGAATCCAAACAATTTTATCCGCAAAATAATCCGCAAAAAGGTCACAGCAGGCGGGAGATGACTCAGCCCCCGGGTTGAGGGAGGCTGGACTGACTAGCCCCCTCACTACCCAGAACAACTCCGCTGGACAGGATTTTGTGGCTGCTATGAGGGCAGCAAAGAACTCCCTCTTTGCTATCCGCATAGCCATGGCATAGGCTTGTAAACTAGTTCTATGTTGCAATCTGTTGGCTTCAGTGTGAGAGCAGTGCCACAGTTGCTCCAACCATCGCCCTTCTAGTTTCAGGACCTGCAGCTCCTCAGAGAACCAAGTAGGTCTGTGGGACCGCTGGCTGGGCAACGGACGGCTAGGGGGCCGTTTGATCAATGGTCTCTGTTAGCAAAATATTCCATAGCTCAATGAGGTCATCGATGAGATGGTCATTAAGGTCAGAGGGTAACTTCCCCAGAGCATCTAGAAACCGCACCGGGTCCATCAGCCTCTGGGGGCGGACTATCCTAATGGGTCCTGCACTTTGCCAGGGACAGACATGTGCTAGAAGAGAGGTCTGTAGGAGGTAATGGTCCATCCATGACAAGGACACAGTTGTTATCTCCCTCATTAATGGAGCACCATATGATTTCATTGTACAAATATATCAGGGGAGTTGACACAATAGAAGGGCAAGATCTGTTCAAAATAAAGGTGAGTGTGGGTACAAGAACTAATGGATACATCTGGTTATAAAAAAACAAGCTGGAAATTAGAAGGTTTTTAACAATCAGAGCAGTGAACTATTGGAATAAGCTTCCAGGAGTAGTTGTGGGAGCAAAGAATCTGAATAGCTGTAAAACAGAATTGGATAAACTTATTCATAAGCTGTATCAGGTGTTTTTTCTTCTTTTCTTAATGCTACATGAAGAAATCCTTCCCTCCACAGAATGTTAGGATTTTTCTTTCTTCTTGAAGCATCAAAGTTGTCTGCAGCTGGAGGTTGGACTGTTGGGACATTGAGTGTAAACAGATGGAAGTTGCAAGAGTGCCCACAGATTCCCCCGTCACCTTGGGTTAACCAGTCTGTCTGGAGGGTGCCTGCCAGATGTGTGCCATGCAGTGGACTGGGGCAGGCCAGTATGGTGTGCTTTGCAAGATCTTGGAGCATGCCGTGTGGAGCAAGCCTGCCAAACACATGGCAATGGCCAAATGCAGTGCTGCTTCCCACCTATTGGGGGGTGGGGACTCATGGTGCAGCTCTGCCCCCGTCCGCCCATTGCCCTGTTCTGCACCATGGAATTGTGGGCACCAACCTAGAGTCAGGTGAGGGGATGCAGGGGGTGCCGTCCGGGGAGAACTGGCCTGGGGACACTGCTGGTCTGTTGGATGTGGCCCTGGGTAGAGCTGGTAAATGGTGTCCACAAAGGTGGAGCCCAGGAGCAGTTCCAGGCTCCAGTATGCTCGTCATCCATCTGAAAGTACACATTCTGAACCCTGGGTACTAGAATTGTATACCGGGTGCCCGGCTGGCGGTGCCTATATGCATTCTGAAGCCTTGGCACTATAACTGTATAGTTTATATCTGGTGTCTGGCGGGTGGGGGAAGAACGGGCTATGCACAGGCTATCGGAACCAAACAGTTATTCTTCAAAAATGCAAAAGTATTCAAAATGAGGTAAATAATAGGGATGGGAATTTGGATTGGTTGTTGGAATTGGATTAATTATGGATTCAGATTCGAATTCAGAGTTTCACATTGAAGTAAATGGGAAATTTTCCCATTGAAGTCAATGGGTAGCCAATCCATACACATATCCCTAGCCCCAGGACAGAGGGTCCATTCCCCAGGGCCCAGAGTGGTACTTACCAGCCTCAGAGGACTTAACTGAAGCGCCAGTACTGTTTTTTGGGCTCCAGCAGGGTCCCTCATTGTGGCTTGCTTCCTACTCTGGATTGCACATGCACAAATGGCCTTTACACTTAACAAATATGGTGGTGGCCAAAATGTCATCACCATTTTGGTTAAAGGTGGAAGCCATTTTACATATGTGCAAAATGGCCCCAGTGGACATTTTGTGCATTTGCAATCTGAAGAAAGAAGTGTACCACAACGAGGGAGCCTGCTGAAGACCCCCACCCCCACCCCAGCAGCAGTAGTGCTTCAATCAAGCCCTTAGAGGCTGGTAAGTACCACTCTGGGGTCCCAGAGAATGGAGGTGGGGAAAATCTGGATTCATTACTCTGGATCCACAACTGGCAAGGCATGTTTTGGTTTCGTACAGATTAATCTGTAATGGCCTGTTATGGTTTAATAAGAATCCATAACTCCCATCTCTAGTAAATATGAATGACCATAGATATTGGCAGAGAAAGGATAAAACCATTACAATGCAGGCCAAGAGGAAAGTTGAGCAACAACTTCCTAAAGATACAAAATCCAATGGCAAAATTTTTTACAGTACATCAGACCCAGGAAATCTGGTAGAGAGGCAGCTGGTCTGTTAGATGACCAGGGAACAAAGGGGGCATGGTATTTTTCCAAGGATTCTGAAAGAACGCAGCTTTGAAATTGCTGAATTATTATCAGTATTATGTAACATAGCTAAAATCCTCCTGTGTCAGAAGATTGGAGTTTAGCTAATATATCACCAATTTTTTTTTTTTAAGGCTTCAAAGAGGACCCTGGAAATTATAGACCAGCAAGCCTCACATCAGTACTAGGCAAACTGGTGGAGACCATTGTTAAGAACAGAATTAGTAGGCATATTGACAAGAATGATTTGATGGGTAAAAACCGGTATGACTTTAGCAAAGGGAAGTCATACCTCACTTGTATCTGTTAGAATTTTATGATAATGTCAACAAGCATATGGATAGGGTGATCCAGTTGATATTTGGATTTTCAAAAAGCATTGGACAAGGTCCCTCACCAGAGACTCTTAAGCAAACTAAGTAGTCACAGGATAAGAGGAAGAGTCCTGTCATGGATTGGTTAAACAATAGGAAACAAAGGGTAGTAATAAATGGTAATTTGCCAAGTTGGAGAGAGGTAGACAGTGGGGTGCCCCAGGGGTCATTACTGGGATTAGTATTGTTTAACATCTTCATTTAATTTAATGATTCACTTATTTATTTTAATTTATTCCACACCCCATCCTGCAAAAGCAGCTTGGGGTGTCGAATTTGTAGGGATGGGCGAACAGATCGCAGTTCGGGTTCGGCCGTTCAGTTTGGCCATGTTCGGTTTGTGTGTTTGTGTTCGGCCGTTCGGGTGGATCGCCGAGTTCGCGTTTGGCCGTTCGGTTCGGCCGCGCTCGCGTCGCGTGTTCATGTTCGGCCGTTTGGGTGGATTGTGCGTTCGCGTTCGGCCATTCGGTTCGGCGCATTCGAATCGTGTGTTCGTGTTTGGCCGTTCGCTGTTCGGGTGGATCGCCAAGTTCACGTTCGGCTGTTCGGCGTTCGGCTGAAAATATCGCAAGAGCACAGGAAGCCAGAAATCGTGGCGGAAACCGGAAATTCGTGTGTGCATGTGGAGCTGTGAGGCAAGTGGGGGTGTGTTTGATTCGGTGGCTGCTTGTTCATGTGTTTTGGCTGTGATTGTGTTCGGTTTGGCTGTGCTGTGTGTTTGGGTGGGTTGGTGTGTGTTGTGGGTGACTGTTGGTGTGTGGGTTTTGTTAAAAATAAATAAATGAAGAAGAGTGTTGGTGCAGGTCGCATACTCCAGCTGGGGGCAAATTTTCCGGTGGTGGAGGAGGAGGAACCAGTGGAGGCCGCTGCCCCTGCACCTCCCGTGGCACCGGTAGTGGCACTGGCTTCCTCCTCAGACGAGGAGGAAGCGGTGGGCTCTACTGCCATTCCTGCCAGGTTTGTGTAAACCTTTTTTTTACTTTTACTTTTCTAGTTGCACTATCTAGCATCCCCTAGCACCCATGGGGAGGGCAGGATTTGCATGTGCCAGCCAGAGACGGCTTTCTAGTTGCAATATCTAGCAGCCCCTAGCACCCATGGGGAGGGCAGGATTTGCACGTGCCAGCCAGGGGCGGCTTTCTAGTTGCAATATCTAGCATCC
>QEPC01014254.1:6305076-6338855 GCA_003113815.1 Sphenodon punctatus | reverse complement strand
AAAAATCCAGGCTGGGCAGGGTGGGTGGGGGTTTCCCCCCTTCCACCCACGCAGTCTGGGAGGGGGAGGGGGGAGGAATTTTTTTATTCCATTGATTTCAATGGGGACAGTGCCCCATTGAAATCAATGGAATAAATCCGGTACCGGTATACCGGATTTAATCCGGGAATCCGGTTTTTTTGGAAACCGGAATCCGGTAAATCCGGTACCCGGTAATTGCCCTGGGGTCCCAGCCCTAATAGGCAGCCAGTGCAGCACCAGGAGCACAGGTGTCATGTGCTCCCTGCAGCCCACCCCCGTAAGGAGATGGACCGCAGCATTCTACATGAGCCGCAGCCTCCGGACCAACTTCTCGGACAGCCCCACATAGAGCACGTTGCAGTAATCCAGCCTTGAGGTGATGGAGGCATGGATGACAGTGGCGAGGTCAGAGTCTAAGAGATATGGCCGAAGCCGCTAGACAAGATGTAACTGCCGAAAAGCACTCCCCGCCACAGCCACAACCTGGGATTCCAAGCTGAGCCTTGAATCGAGGAGCACACCCAGACTCCGCACTTGAGAGACCATGGGAGGGTGAACCCCCCCAACCAGAGGAGGTTCAATCACTCCCAGCCCCCCCAAGCCCTCGCCCACCAGCATCACTTCCATCTTGTCAGGATTCAATTGCAGATGGCTCGACCTCATCCAAGCCCCCACAGCTCACAGGCACTGGGAAAATAAGCAGACTGCATGGCCAGGGTCGATGGAAAAAGAGAGGTAGAGCTGCGTGTCATCAGCATGCTGATGACACTGCATACCCTGAAACCCTCTCACAATCTCCCTTAATGGCTGCATATAGATGTTAAACAAAATGTGAGGGACTCCACATGTGAGGTCCTGTGGAGAAGACGTACACTTCCCTAAGACCACCCGGTGAGTTCTCCCAGCCAGGAATGAACAAAACAAGTCCAAGACCTTTCCGACAACTCCGGCACGGTCCCACAGGCGAACCACCAACACCTCATGATCGACTGTGTCGAATGCAGCCAAAAGGTCTAGCAGGACCAGTAAGGTCTGATGACCCTGGTCCAACGCCAGACAGAGATCGTCAACCAAGGCCACAAGTGCCATCTCCGTACCATACTCAGGCTGAAAACCAGACTGAAAGGGGTGAAGGAAACCGGTGCAGTCCAGATGCTCCTGGAGCTGCTGTGCTACAGCTCGTTCAATAACCTTCCCTAAAAAGGGGAGGTTAGAGACTGGCTGATAACTGGCAGGAGCATCAGCGTCAAGGGATGGTTTCTTGAGCAGGGGCCTAACCACAGCCTCTTTCAGGCAATCAGGCACCCTGACCTCCCAAAGGGAGGCATTAACCATCCCAGCCAGCAATGGCCATAATGTCTCTTGGCTGGCTTTCACCAACCAGGACGGGCAAGGATCTTGTTCACAAGTAGTGGCACAAACAGATCCCAACAAGGACTCCACATCGGCAGGCGACACCATCTGAAACCGATCCCATAAAACAGGACAGGACGGGGCATACATAGCCCCAAGGTGATCCTCGGCAATAAATGTGGTACTGAAATTGTGGTGGCTGCTCAAAGCCCTGCCATGGAGCTCTTCGTCCGGTGGGGCAGAAGGGCAGCCACTCCTTGGGCAGCCTTACCATATTAAGTAAGGCTGCTACACGACACATCCTTGGACTTTTCCTGAGGACGCAGCATGTAGCAGTCAGCTTCTTTCCCTGTCCAGGGTTGCGGGAAACATCTGGCAGCAGCCAGTCACATGAAGCACTGCATCACGTGGCCTGGCTACCCAGGGCATGGTAGCCTTCCCAGAGTGTCTCGTGTAGCTTCACCCAAAGTCTTTAAAATTGCAAAATTTGTACAGCTTACAGATTTTTGTTCCCCGTTGTGTGTTAGAGCTCAAATTTATGCTTGACTTCTTACTTACTTTTTGGCTGCCACCCATAAACATTTTGGGAAGTATGATTACTGTAATGTTTGAGGGAACCCAGTGAGGTATAGTGGTAGCTTCCTTGAATATAATTCACACCAGAGCTGTTTTTAGAACCAGACTCAAGTATGCTTGACAGGCACTGGGACTGGGTTGATGGGTTTAGGAAACCACCTCATGTCAAACAAAGTAACTGAGTGAATGCCTGTATCTTTTTTCTTTAGGAGGCGTGACTCCTCTCCTTTTTGTGTAACATCTAGCTGGTGCAGAAACAAAACTGCAGGGAAGCCCCATCTTGTTTCTACCCTGTCTCGATATGGTATCTGTCACAAGTGGTATTAGAAATTAGAAGTTCCTGCGTTCTGCAGTGCAGGCTCTCCTTTTGTGCCCTCCCCAAGAGCACCTTTGCATGGGCTAGGAGCAAGACTAGTGTTTGCCCAAAGCCAATCTACTGATACCAAAGTTATTTTTTTCTGCATTAGGAGGATTCTGGGACTGTGGTCTGAGACGCATTGTCACCTCTTCAGAGTTAAATTTTCTGTTGCTTTTATTGCTCTGAAACTTCATTGAGAGGCTGAAGGGTTGAAAGTGTCAATATGTTATTAATTCTGCAATGGCAAGTTCTTGGCAGCAGTCATTCTGATGAACAGCTGTGATAAAGTGAAGCAGTTTAAAATTACAGTAAGTTCAAGGTGGATGCAGTACTTCATTCACAGCATCTTCAGACAAAGAGCTGAGATGAGATTGGTGAACCTTGATTTATCGTTTGTTAATCACTCCAGTGGTCTGGGTTGACACAACCATCTTCCCTTACAAGATATTGTGCTGCCATTTGTTACTATCCTGTCAGTCTTACTGACTCATGTAACAAAATGGTTTTTTAAAAAAAATTAAACTGTTGCAAGTAGTGGGTAATACAGGTGCAGCTGTATGAATTCTAGCAAACCCTGTTTCATTGTGGTGGAGGGTGCTCTGCTGATACCAAACAAATGCGGCAAAAAAAGTTAGTGTGACTATGTCAGAAAAGTACTTAATAAAAATTTGTTCTACACACCAGATCCCATTATGTTGTTGATGGGCTCAGCTCACTGAGCAAGAACTTCTTTTATTAGTTTTGCAATGCCATCAAAGCTATGAGAAAGATGGTTCCAGGAATAGCCCTACTAGTCCAGGAGCATATCCCATCCTGTGAGCTACTTCAGGAAGGGAACATATGGGTGTGTTTTACTGTGTTGGGTATTGCCTGTAGATTACTTCCTCGGTGGGTGTTTCTCCCAAAATGATGATGTTCACCCTGTGTGAATCCATCAAGATGGTGGCTGCGCCAAAATGAATAAACCATTGTATCTCAAAATGTTCCTGGCCGATTTATTTAATTTTCTAAACACCATTTGAAAGACAACACAATTATCTAAAATAAATGTTCTATCCATTTCCCTATAATATTAAAGTTATCTCGTAATAACCACAAGAAAAAGAAATTCCTATTTTTTAATGCAAAAGTAAACACACAAAAGTTACACATTCAGCATCAATAAACAAAATAATAATGTCCATTAGCCTATACAAGATAATATAATGTGTTGTACTTCGAAGTAGATCACCATCATTGTCACTGTCTGTTGCTATTAACTTGGCACTGTCACACTTATAGGAATGGGCGAACAGCTCGCGGTTCGGGTTTGTCCGTTCAATTCAGCTGCGTTCGGTTTGTCCGTTCAGTTCGGTTAGTTCGCCAGGTTCGGCCATTCGGTTCAGCCGTTCGGTTCCAGTTCGGCTGTTCGGGAGATGTTTTGTTATGGGTGTTTTTGTTGTTTTTTATATGGTTTTTTGGTTTTTTTATTTGGTTTTATATGGGATTTTTTTGTTTTTTATATATTTTTTTGTTTTTATATGGGGTTTTTTATTTAATTTTTTTATCTAATATATCTATCTATCTACACTAAATCTAACTGCTATTAACTATTCTAAATGCTATGAACTAAATGGATTATCTATACAGGCCTACTCCTACAAACACTAAAACTAAATCACTAACGCTATCTCTATCACTAAGCTAGCTCCTACAACTACTATCCCTAACCTATCTATCTATCTCTCTATATCTATATCTCTCTATCTCTCTCTATATGGGATGGGGGGGGGAATCACAAACACAAGGTTTCAGTTTAAGGTTTAAGTTTCATTTCAGTACAAAACTGAAATGAAACTTAAAGCAATCTAATAATCCTACTCAACGCCTGCTGTTCAGGAACAGTGACTAGCTCAGAAGGTGTTGGGGAGGCAGATAGTTTCATTTCTTGCAAGCCTCTCCACCCCTGGTGCCTGGAAGTCTGCTCCTCAGTGACTAGTACTACCCCTCCCTGTCACGTTCGACCTTCCAGTGAACCTTTTTTTGCCACCCAAACTCACCCGAATGCGATCCGAACTGACCGAACTGTTCGGTCATTTCGACATTCAGAACTGAGTTCGTTTCAGCCAGTTCGTGTTCGGATTCGGTCGTCCAAACAGGCCGAGTTCGAGCCAAACTCCGAACTTCCGAACCGCGTTTGCCCATCCCTACACACTTGTCCTCGTCTTCCTGCCACGCACACAGTTCCATGCAGGACAAAGTGTGAGCATGGCATTTGCAAGGCTGTCATTTCACACAGAAGCACCTGATTATTTATTTTTATTTATTTATAAAAGATTTCTATCCCACCCCTCCTGCCCACAGGGCAGCCCAGGGTGGCAAACAACAAGATAAAAACAATAATATAATAAAAACAATTTAAAAAACTTAAACAAATTCTATATGCAGGGAGAAAACACCCCCCCAGCCTCCCCACCCCCTCGCCAAAAGCCTGGCAGAGCAGCCAGGTCTTACATAAACATCAAAATGACAGGAGAGTGGGGGCCAACTGAGCCTCCTCCAGGAGTGAGTTCCACAGCACAGGGGCAGCCACTGAAAAAGATCTAACATCGGTGGCCACCCATCTCGCCGGGGGAACCTCCAAAAAGGCTCCCACGGACAATCTCAGGGGTCGCACAGGCAAATCGGGGGTGAGGCGGTCCTGCAGATAAGCAGGGCCCAGGCTGTGAAGGGCTTTAAAGGTCAAAACCAGCACCTTGAACCTAGCCCGGTGCTTTATAGGCAGCCAGTGCAGAGCCCAGAGCACAGGTGTCATGTGCTCCCTGTGGCCCACCCCTGAAAGGAGACGAGCCGTGGCATTCTGCACCAGCTGCAGCCTCCAGACCAACTTCTCGGACAGCCCCACGCAGAGGGGGGATGACAGTGGTGAGGTCAGAGTCTGAGAGATACGGCCAAAGCTGCCAGACAAGCTGTAACTGCCGAAATGCACTCCCCACCATGGCCACAACCTGAGATTTCAGGCTGAGCTGTGAATTGAGGAGTACACCCAGATTCCGCACCTGAGAGACCATGGGAGGGCAAACCTCCCCAACAAGAGGAGATTCAACCACTCCCAAGCCCCCCAAGCCCTCGCCCACCAACATCACCCCTGTCTTGTCAGGATTCAGTTGCAGATGTCTCAACCTCATGCAAGTCCCCACAGCTGACAGGCACTGGGAAAATAAAGAGATTGCATAGCCACGATCGATGGAAAAAGAGAGGTAGAGCTGCAGCTGAGTGTCATCAGCATACTGATGACACTGCATACCCTGAAACCCTCTCACAATCTCCCCTAATGGCTGCATTTTTTTTTTTTTTTAGGTTTAAAAATTGTTTTTATATTATGTTGGAAGCTGCCCCGAGATGCCGTAGGCATGGGGGGCGGCATATAAATATAAACAAATAAATAAATATAGATGTTGGGGGCTGAGACATCTTGCCCCCGCGCCTTATCCTGCGGTGTTCCGCAGGGTTCCATTCTGTCTCCATTGTTATTCAATGTATATTTGCAGCCCTTGGGGGAGGTCGTGAGGGGGTTCGGGATGCGGTGTCACCAATATGCTGACGACACTCAGCTGTACCTCTCTTTTTCAACGGACCCAGACCCTGCTGTCTTGGTGCTATCCCAGCGTCTGGAGGCCATGGCGGGGTGAATGTAGCAGAGCAGACTGAAGCTCAACCTCGATAAGATGGAGGTGATGGTGGTGGAGAGAGTGAGAGAGGTGTCGGCCCCCCAGATTGGGGGGGTTCGCCCTCCTATAGCTCAGCAGGTTCAGAGTCTGGGGGTGGTATTGGATGTGGATCTCCGCCTGGAGCAGCAGGTGGAGGTAGTTGCGAGGGCTGCCTTTCGCCAGCTGTGTCTGGTGCGGAGGCTGCTCCCATACGTCTCCGGCCCGGAACTGGCCTCCCTCATCCATGCCTTTGTCACCACAAGGCTGGACTACTGCAATACTCTCTACGTGGGGCTGCCTTTGTTCCTGGTTCGTAGGCTGCAGCTAGTGCAAAATGTGGTGGCCTGGCTCCTTTCGGGGATGGTCCATCAGGAGCAAATAACACCAGTGCTCCGGACTCTGCACTGGCTGCCAGTAGCGTTTCAAGCCCGGTTCAAGGTTTTAGTATTGATCTATAAGGTCCTTCATAGTCTGGGCCCCTCGTATCTCAGGGACCGCCTCACCCTCCGCGTCCAAGAGAGGCACCTTTGGTCTGCCAGGGGTGCCTTCTTGAAGGTCCCCCGTGTTAAGCGGGGGGCCACAGTGGAGAGGGCATTCTTGGTAGCCACCCCATGCCTTTGGAACTCCCTCCTGGAGGAAGATTGCCTGGCCCCTAGCCTTTTAACATTCCGGTGAAATTGTAAAACCTGGCTGTTCACCCAGGCCTTTGGGGAGGGGGGGGGGAGGGGTTTTATTCCCCTTCATCCTTATTTATTGTTTTATTTTGTTGTTGTTCCCTAGACCTGCTTTAATGGTTGGAACTTTTAAAGTGTTTTAATGTATTTTATAGATGGGTTTTATTTTGTATTTTGTTTTGACTGTAAGCCACCCCGAGCTGTTTTAGGAGGGGCAGGGTAGAAATCCAATAAATAAATAAATAAAATAAATATAAACAAGAGGAGGGACAGAATGGCACCCTGCGGGACTCCACGTGTGAGGTTCCGGGAGGAAGACGTACACTCCCCCAAGACCACCCGGTGAGTTCTCCCAGCCAGGAATCAACTAAACCAGTCCAAGACCATTCTGCCAATCCTGGCACGGTCCCACAGGTGAGTCACCAACATCTCATTATCGACTGTGTCGAATGCAACTGAAAGGTCTAGCAGGACAAGTAAGGTCTGACGACCCTGGTCCAATGCCAGACAGAGATCGTCAACCAAGGCCAACAATGCAGTCTCTGTACTATACCCAGGCTGAAAACCAGACTGAAAGGGGTCAAGGAAACTGGTGAGGTCCAAATGTTCCTGGAGCTGCCATGCCACAGCCCGTTCAATAACCTTCCCTAAAAAAGGGAGGTTAGAGACCAGCTGATAACTGGCAGGAGCATCAGCATCAAGAGATGGTTTCTTGAGCAGGGGCCTAACCACAGCCTCTTTCAGGCAGTCAGGTACCCTGCCCTCCCAGAGGAAGGTACTGACCACCCCAGCCAGCGACGGCCATAATGTCTCCTAGCAGGCATGGATCTTGTTCGCAAGTGGTGGCATGAACAGATCCCAACAAGGACTCCACATTGACAGGTGACACCATCTGAAACCGATCCCACAAAACAGGAGAGGACGGGGCATCCATAGGCTCAAGATGATTGTCTGCAATAACTGTGGTACTGAAATTGTGGTGGATGCGAGCAATCTTACCTACAAAGTACTCAATAAACTGGTCATAGTGGTCACTGGATTGCTACAGGTCCAGGTGGAGGCAGGCAGGACTCACCAAGCCCTTCATCACCTGGAAAAGCTCCGCTGGACATGACTTTACAAATGCAATGAGGGCAGCAAAGAACTGCTTCTTTGCTGCCTGCACCACCACAGCATTGGCCTTTAAACTGTTCTTATGCTACAATCTATCATACTCGCCACGAGTCCTGCGCCACCATCTATCTAACCGCCTGCTCTCCCGCTTCAAGCACTGCAGGCCCTCAGTAAACCAAGGAGACCTGTGGGAGACTCAGGAGGGCAGCTGACGCCTGTGAGCTACTCTGTCAGTGGTCTCAGCCAACAAGGTGTTCCAGAAGGCTACGAGACCATCGACAGAGCGGGTGTCAAGGTCCAGGGGAAATTCCCCCAAAGCATTCTGGAACCAATCCAGGTCCATAAGTCTCCAGGGGCGGACTGATCTAATAGGTCCTGCACCCCATTGGGGCTGACATGCGCCAGGACACATGCCTTAACTTCCACTAACTGACCCCCCGCCTCAAGGCCGGTTCAGAAAACCAAATTCAGTGTATGTCCCTTCTCATGTGTGAGGCCACAGATGATTTGGGACAGGTCCATGGTTGTCATGAAGGCCATGAACTCATGCCTTGCTCCTCCAAGATTGGTGTCAGTGTGGATGTTAAAATCCCCCAGGACCACTAATCATGGAGGCCATGAACTCATGCCTAGCTCATCCAAGATTGATGTCAGTGTGGATGTTAAAATCCCCCAGGACCACTAATCATGGAGGCCATGAACTCATGCCTAGCTCATCCAAGATTGATGTCAGTGTGGATGTTAAAATCCCCCAGGACCACTAATCATGGAGGCCATGAACTCATGCCTCGCTCTTCCAAGATTGGTGTCAGTGTGGATGTTAAAATCCCCCAGGACCACTAATCTAGGGGTTACATCAGACACCATATCAGCAACAGCATGTAGGGATGCTGCCGGGCAATTGGGTGCACGGTGCACCAGCAGCACCCCTAATCTGTTCCCGGCCAAATCCAACACAAGATGGAGGCACTCAACACCTGTTGGAGCCTGCACTGGATACCTCCTAAAGGACAATGCATCCTTAATAACAATGGCTACACCACTACTTTTCAGATGCAATGAGGGCAGCAAAGAACTGCTTCTTTGCTGCCTGCACCACCACAGCATTGGCCTTTAAACTGCTCTTATGCTGCAATCTATCATACTCGCCGCTAGTCCTGCACCACCATCTATCTACCCCTGTCCCTCCAGCAAAGGCTGATGCTGCACAAAGAACCCAGTTGGAACAATATCAGCCAAAATAGGACCCGATTCATTGTCCAGCCAGGTTTCTGTAATACACATGAGGTCAGCGTCCCACTCCAGGATTAACTCCCAGATGGTAGATGACTTATTGACAACCGACCTTCTTAGCTCTAGAATGGCTTCTGGAACACAAGGGAAAGTGCACATCAAGACACAAGCTGTTCTCCTTTGAGCTCCCACCCAAAGTCGGTTGCAGGTGGTAGGTTTGGATGGGGCATGTTTGCACAGTGCCACTCCATTGCCTGATAATGTGCTCTCAGGATAGAAGGTAGTAGCAATGCCCTTGTAGGTAGCAAATTCTCACCTTGCATATCCTTTGTGGAAAACATTCACCATCTCAGCTCTCTGATTGAACATATCTTTGTGTGAGGTACATACACTTTGCAGATGAACCATTCAGTCAACTCTAGGGTATAATCCGTTAGGGTTTCTGTACTTCTAAGACACAACAAGGCATAGAGAATATCATCATCTGCAGTCTTAAAGGCCTTCCAGTATGAACTTTTTTCCTTTCTAGCTAATGTTCCCATCACATCACACCCTGACAGTGCGTGGAAGCCAGGGAGAGTAGCAATATCCTTGGTAACTAGTGAGTTACATATGCTGTTAAGCTGTATCATTAGTTTCCTGCTTCCAGAACCTGTAGCAAACATGGTGTCAACTGGGAGGGAGGAATACCATTGCAAGGCTAGAACAAATACATCAATGTCTGGAGAGAAAACATGCAATTTTGTTGCACCTCAGGCAGCAGTATTGAGGAATGTAGAATCAATTTCATGTCTGCCTCCTTGTGACTGCTTCATAGTAAGTCGACATTAATGTCATGTGATGATTTTGCTTCATTGTGCCATGCTACGACTGTGTGCTTACCTGTAACATTTATTTGCTGTAAAGTATTCTGAGCCAAGTACGCTGATAGTTCACCTTTAGTTTGCAGATGACACAGCAATGGCTTCATGGACATATTTACGATGTTTGTTGTGTCAGATATTCTATAGTGAATAGATCTTGTTTCACCTAGTCATTCCTCCTGAGTGAAAGACTTTAGTGAGTTTTTGGAATGTATATGTTGAACGCAAGGTGGAACTCATCATATGAGGAATATTTAACATGAAGTCATTTGTTGAATTCTACAGGAAGGTCAAGGCATGTTTTTAAGTGAACTTGTTTGTGTTTATTGAGGGATTGGACCGCAGCCATACCATCGCTAACTGCAAGAGTGAAAACTGTAGGTGAATTAATGAATGACACCTGAGTTACTTTCGGTTCCATGTATAGCAATGCTTTGGTCCCTGATGGTTTCAGCTGCTTCTGTACATTCCTCCAAGAACTTAATTAGCTTACTTTTATCAGAACAGTAGCAATGTGCCATCCATAGCAAAACAGATTGTGGAACAACAGAGAACTCGTATGTACTTAAAGACTCTTTCAGATTAAATTCTGTGCAAGATTCAGATACAATTAGGAGACATGTGAACAACGAGCGATCTGCCTTCAATTCAAGAATGACATCCTTGACCTTTGCATATACTCTTCTCTGGAATGATTTGCTGAGATTAAGTTTAAACTTCCATTGTGGTGCCCATATATTCACAGTGCCTTCCATTATACACTCCATAATGAAGTTGGCATTCCTGTCTGCACCAATTGTGGCTAGTCTGCAAACTTCAGTTGCTGTATTCTGTGGGAGGACTGCCTCTGTGACAATATTGAAAAGATCACTGACATAATAAATAATTGGATTGGTGGTTGGCATGAACAAATGGTAAATAGCAGAAGCATCCTTGTCTTGCCTTTGCATTACTACAGTCATAAGTTGGTGATGCTTTGTGGAAGGGTAGTCTGAGAGCCCAACCATGCCCTTTGTTTCTTTGGTGATGTGTGCTAATTTAGGTGTGTTCAAGAAGAAACATGCCAGAGTGTGCTTTTTTGGGTGATGTTGACTAAGCCTCATGCAACCTTCATTGCTCTGTTTGTATGTTCTAAGGCTTCATCAGATCCCAGAGCAGAAAATGGAATGGAGGTTTTGTTAACCAATAACCACCAAATTTCCTTTCATGAACTGTTCCCATATTGTGGGATCAGGTTGCTTCAATGACTTCATGTTGGCAAGGTACAAGGCTGTCATAGACTGTATTTACATGGATGCCCTCCCCTCCACTGGGTGTGCGGTGGGGGCGTCTGTGTAATGCTGTGGTGGTGGGTGGGTGGGATGGGTGTCAGTCAGTGCAAACACATGGGCGGTGGTTGGGGGTGCGTGTGTGCTCCCGCGCAAGAGCCACCTCCACCCATCTCCACACAACACCCACCCACGGAGTCATCCGCCAAACCAGAGGAGGCTCCGTGGGTGGAGGTGGGTGTGTGCCCATGGGAACGGGCGTACACCCACTTCCACCCAGCGCGGCAGCACACCACACACACCCCGCTGCCCATGTAAAAAGGGCCATACTTGCATAGTTGTGACAATCTAGTGCAAAGAGTTTGTTTTTTTTGAATTGAATTGATTTTATTTCTTGTACTAGCTATTTCCATGACAAGTTTAACAGATACGAACACAAATACATATATAATATATACATGACCATTTTTACATCCCTCCATTTTACATCTTACAACTAACCTAAAACCCACAAAGTTTAAGCCTATACCTATAAATTAATAAATACAGATTACACATTTAAATACAAATCAAAATACACAATTAATAAAAACAAATTGAATTTAAATTAAAATTCGGATTCTCGGTAACCAACAGAGAATCTGGTAGTCGTAACCATATCCTCACACTTCCAAAAAACAGCCTTTACTTCTTTTTTCTCCAAATTTTCTAGAAATCCGTGAACCTTTTTCTTATTATACTTGCTCTCAAGGCAAACAAAGCCACTTCCTTGGTAACTGATTGAATTTCATCAGATAGACAATAATATACCAATTCAGGCATAGGAGCTAACTGGGGCAGATGGATCCGTGAACACATATCCTTTCTTGCGATCTCAAATAAGGGACAGAAAAATAAGTAATGGACTAGATCTTCAATTTCATCTTCCCCACAAGGACATTTTCTCAGTTCATATGGGAGGCCAGAGTACCTGCCCAGAGTAACTGCGGAAACAAAAGTCTGGAAGCGCAGATTCACGAAAGCCCTTCTCAGATGATGATCAAGAATACCCCTTAAATATACGCACCCAGACTTAGGGGGAAGCAACAACCCATAGAAAGGAGAAACTCGAGCTTGGCCTGCATGACTCCTCAGAGTCTGCAAGTCAATATCCAGTAACCGTTCTTTTAGCAGATTCAGACTTTTTTTTAATGGATATTTCGCCAGGAAAGAAAGGGGTAAACCCAAACCATTTAACTGATTTATCCCATACTTCAGCTAAGGATAGGAGTTTGACATTTCTCCAGCAATCAGGCAACGCTTAGCTATAGAATCAACAGGATTCAATACCAATTTCAGTACGTAAGTTAGTAAACATTTCAGTATCAACATTCCAACTGAGGGTGACCCTGTTTCCAGCTTGACCAAGGCAGATGGAGATCCCTTAGGAATACCCAATATTGATTTCAAGAATTTTGTTTGAATGGGTTCCAACTGGGAGACTATTTTTGAGGAATACCCCCAAACCTGGGCTCCATAGACTATCTTTGGGAGCACCTTTTTCTCAAAAACCTTTCTGGCAGGTTCAAACAACCTCCCTCCCTTTGAGAAATAGAATTTTTGAATAGCAACAGAGCTTGCCAGAGCTTCAACCTTTACAGAACGAATATGGGGACTCCAGGAATTATTATGGGAGAAAACTATTCCTAAGTACTTAAAAGAACGGACCTGTTCTAGTCGATGACCATTTAAATACCAGGGTTCCGGCTTGAACTTTTGAGCGAAAACCATCACCTTTGTTTTACTATAATTCACCAATAACCCTTGGTTTTGACATTCAGTTCCGAACTTTACCAATAGTCTTTGTAAACCCAGTTTTGCTGTAGATAATAGGAGCGTATCGTCTGCATACATCATAACTGACAGAAGCTGACCCCCGATCTTAGGGGCAAGGTAGTCACCACTATCTCTCATGTTTATAATGATCTGATTTACATAGAGGTTGAATAAGAGGGGTGCTAGTGCAAAGAAAGATTTCATGAAATTTTCCAGTGCTGCTAGGTGCAACAGCCAATTGCCCGTACACACAGATCAAATGAAGAGTATCATAATTTGTACCATGAACCTATACTGTGTCGAGCCAATTTGAATGTAGACTTGGATTGTGATTCTGCTTTGTTAAATTTATTTATTTATTTATTTATTTAATGCATTTCTATCCCACTCTTCCCACCACAGGCGGCTCAGAGTGGTGAACAACAATAAAAATATAAAATATAAATGCTGCCATCTTGTCTAAAACCTGGCAGTCTTGTAGTTTGGTAACTATCTGATGATGAGCTGATTTAATTTTTGCACTATCGTTCTCGCCCAAAGTAGTTGTCAGTTTCTGAATCTTAACTTTACAGGTTTCATTGATGTCAACATATTGTTTCAAAAACACGTAATTGTAGCACATAAAGAGTGCGAACACTGTTACTGTATGATCTTCAATTGCTCTTCTCACATTCTTGTCTCTGAATATCTGGCGACTGACCTTGTCATCATACAACTGACCCCAGACTGAATCATTTCCTGGACCCTTGATGTATGTGCCTATAGTGCAGAGCATTGCCATTATGGTATGCTATTCACCTGTGTGCAAGATCCAATTCTTGGAGCAGTCATGTTGGGCCATTGCTAGTTGTGTTACCAGTCTATACAGGCCTACCATAGTAACAACTACTCTAGAATCTAGTCCAGCAATGGTCTTGGAAAGCTTCTCCAGTTTCTGCATGAAGTTGAGCAATCTGTTGGACTACAGTCACAGAGCAGTAACACACAAACACACATTTTGCATTTTGACTCATTGTACGCCTGTCATGCGGGCACACCACTACCATGACATTCTCTTGCTGCTGTATGTTGACCCATATCAACAACACCATCCATGCTTACTTCTCCAACATCACCATCATTTAGGCCCACATCGTCATAATGCACACTACATGTGGCTTCGAACATCACTGGAATGTCAATTGTTGTGTCATGTATGTCTCTTAGGTTTTTTTTTTTCTTTTGCAAAAATCCACACCAGGTCCTCTACTGTAGATTCTGAAGTGCTTCATGTTTCATCTGTTGCCAGCACCAGTGGGTTAAGTGATCTACTTTGAAGTACAACACATTATATTATCTTGTATAGACTAATGGACATTGATATTTTATTGATGCTGAATGTGTAACTTATGTGTTTTTACTTTTGTATAAATTTTTTTAGGAATTTTGTTTTCACATTATATTATCTTGTACAGGCGAATGGACTGGGCTCTTTCCTGGCCAGGAGAACTCAACGGGTGGTGCTTAGGGAGTGTTCAGCATCTCCCCGGACCTCACGTGTGGCGTGCTGTAGGGTTCTGTTCTGTCCCCCCTCCTGTTCAACGTGTCCCTCCTTATTGTTCTGCCCCCTGTTCTGTCCCCTCTTCTGTCCCCCCTCCTGTTCAGCCCTCCCCTACACCCCCACCCAGTCCCATCCAACCCTATACCTCCCTGTCAAATAGAAAGGTTTTACATTGTTTCCTGAAGATTAACAGGCTCAAGCCTAGGCAGAACCCGCAGGGGGATTGATTTCCATAATAGTAGGGAAGCCAGTGAGAACACCACCTCCCTGCATGCCCTAGCTGTAAAAACAATTTGGAGAGATGGCATCTGCAAGAGGGCACCGCTGGCTGATACCCAAGGTCCAAGCCATTTAGGGCTTTATCGGTTAAAACCAGCACCTTGAATTGTTCTTATAAAGCTATTGGCAGCCAGTGCAGACTCTGGAGCACCAGTATGATGTGCTCCTGGTGACCCACCCCCAAAAGAAGATGGGCTGCCATGTTCTGCACCAACTTCAGCTTCCAAACTGTCTTCAAGAGCAGCCACACATAGAGCACATTACAGTAGCCCAGCCTCGAAGTTACGAAGGCATGCATGACGGTGGCCAGATCAGAATCTGATAAGTCACAGCCTTCTCACCAGATGTAATTGGTGAAAGGCACTCCTGGCCACCACCCCAACCTGACAATCCAGGCACAGCTGTGAATCCAGGAGCACCAAGACTGCAAACCTGAGTGACCGAAAGAGATTGGGCCCCATAAATAACAGGGGTCCTTATGTCTCCCAGATTACACGGCTGGCCAACCATCATCATCTCGGTCTTGACTGGATTCAGCTGCATCCCCAATGGTAGCCAAGCACTGGGTAAGCACTGAGACTGCAGGACCTGGGTCAGATGAAAAGAAGAGACTGGGGGCAATGCTGATGCTGAGGACAGAAGAGTTTCCATATATGCTTTTTTTCCATACATGTTTTTATTTGGGTGAGGGAGAACAGGACACTTGAGTACAATTATAATATTTATTATTATTATTATTATTTATTATAAAACCTTCTATCCTGGTATCTCCTGCCCACAGGCAGCTCAAAGCGGTGAACAATATAAATTATAAACAATATAAATATTACAATATAAAACATATCCTAAAACATCAATGAAAACATTTAATAAATGGAGGAACAAATACCCAGCCCGACTCCAACCCCCACCGCATCACCCATCTCCCCCGCCAAACACCTGACGGAACAGCCAGGTCTTACAACTTCTTCAAAAGGAGGGGAGATCCAGGGCCAGTTGAACCCCCACCAGAAGGGAGTTCCACAACTGTGGTGCAGCCACTGAGAATGGCCCCCGGAAAACCCAGGGGACCTCAAGCAGGGCACCCCTGGATGACCGCAGGGGCCGATCCAGGACACGGGGATGTCGGGGAGTGAGGCAGTCCCTCAGATCGGCATGACCTAGGCTGCTTAGGGCTTTATAGGCCAAGACCAACACCTTGAATAGGGTCTGAAAAACTACCGGCAGCAGTGCAGAGAATGGAGCACCAGTGTAATATGTTCCCGGTGACCCAGTCTCACCAGGAGATGGGCCACCACATTCTGCACTAGCTGCAGTTTCTGAGCCGTCACCATGGGTAGTGCCACGTAAAGCGCATTACAGTAATCCAGTCTAGAGGTGATGAAAGCATGGATGATGGTGGCCAGATCAGAGTCTGAAACATACGGCCAAAGCCATCACACCAGATGTAATTGGTGGAAAGCACTTGCCTCAGTCTCCACCTGGACATCCAGGCAGAGCTGTGCATCGAGGAGCACCCCCAGACTCCGTACCTGGGAGACCAATGGAGGGCAAACTCCATCAATAATGGGGGCCACCATCTCCATCGCCTTACCCACCAACATCACCTCTGTCTTGTCAGGATTCAATCTCAGTCAGTTAACCCTCATCCAGTCCCCCACAGCTGTCAGACACCGAGTAAGCACCGAGACTGCTGGGCCTGGGTCAGCTGAAAAAGAGAGGTACAGCTGGGTGTCATCAGCATATTGATAACACTGCACGCCGAACCCCCTAATCACCTTGCTGAGCAGCTGCATGTACATGTTGAACAGGAGAGGGGACAAAACAGAACCCTGCGGGACTCCACACAAGAGGTCTCGGTATGATAAAAAAGAATCTCCAAGCGCCACTTGCTGGGTTCTTCCAGTCAGGAAAGAGCAGAACCATTCAAGAACAATCCCGCCCACCCCTGCACAGTCCCGCAGGCATGTCACAAACATCTCGTGATCAAAGGTATCAAATGCAGCTGAAAGTTCTAATAAAATCAACAGGGTTAAATGACCCTGGTCCAATTCCTGGTGCAGGTCATCCACCAAAGCCACAAGCACGGTCTCAGTGCCATCCCTTGGATGAAATCCCAACTGAGAGGGATCAAGAAAACTGATGCGGTCAAGATGCCTCTGCAGCTGCTGAGCCACTACCCATTCAATAACCTTCCTTAAAAAGGGAAGGTTAGAGACAAGTCAATAGCTGGCACGGGAGTCAACATCAAGCAATGGTTTCTTGAGCAGAGGCTGCACCACTGACTCCTTGAGACAGCCCAGCACTCTGCCCTCCCGAAGGGAGGCATTGACCATCCCAGCCAGCAACGGCCCCATCTTATCCCAGCAAGATTTAACTAGCCACGATGGGCAAGGATCTAATTCACAAGAAGTGACCCTGACTGCCCCAAGAACATCCACCACATCGGTGGGTGTCACCAACTGAAATTGATCCCATAAAACTGGACAACCTCCAGTTTCCCTAACATAATAAGTGCAATGTTGAAGTCATGGTGAATACGAGCGATTTTATCCACAAAATAATCCACAAACATGTCACAGCAAGCAGTAAATGACTCCACCCGAAGGTGGAGGGAAGCCAGACTGACCAGCCCCCCACCACCCAGAAAAGCTCCACTGGACGGGATTTTGAGGACGCTATGAGGGCAGCAAAAACTTCCTTCTTTGCTTCCTGCATAGCCACGGCATAGACCCGTAAACTGGTTCTATGATGCAATCTGTCCGCTTCAACACGAGAACGACACCACTGTCGCTCCAACCGCCGCCCTTCTTGCTTCAGCACCCGCAGTTCCTCGGAAAACCAAGGAGGTCTGCAGAGCTGATGCCTGGGTAGCAGACACCTAGGAGTCATCCGATCAATGGCCTTAGTCAGCAAGGTATTCCATAACACAATGAGGTCATTGATGAGACAGTCAGAGGGTATCTCACCCAGAGTATTGAGGAAGTGCTCCGGTTCTATCAACCTCCGGGGGTGAACCATCTGAATCAGTTCCGCGTCTTGGGCAGACATGCGCCAGGAGCAGGGCCTGCAGGAGGTAATGATCCGTCCATGACAACGGTACAGCTGATATCTCCCCCACTAACAAAACATCTGCCTCAAGACCAGTGCAAAACACAAGGTCTAAGGTATGTCCCCCGTGATGCATCAGGCCGATAACCACTTAGGACAGGTCCATGGTTGCCAGAGCGGCCATGAACTGCGCTCCTCCAAGATCAGCGTCAGCGTGAATGTTGTAGTCCCCCAAGATTACTGTCTTTGGGGACTGCAACACCACCCCCGACACCACCTCTGCTAGAGCATGCAGGGAGGCTGCCGTACAGGCAGGTGCATGGTATACAAGCAGCACCCCCAAACTGTCACCTGCCAAATCAAACACAAGATGAAGACCGAATATGGATTGCACTGGATACCTCCACACTGACCACTCCTTCTTAAAAATCATGGCTACACTGCCCCCCGCCCCCCCCCCCCCGGTCCCTCTGATTATGGCTGATGCTGCACGGAATAACAAGGTCAGCCAGAATAGGCCCCGACTCATTGTCCAGACAGGTTTCCGTGAGACATACGAGATTGGTGGAACAGTCCAAGATCACTTCCTGGACAGTTGTTGTCTTGTTAACCACTGATCTCTCATTCAACAGCACCAGCACAGGGTTGGGGGCCCTCTGACCATGAACCATCCGCCCACCTGCCTGGGGGGTAGTGAGCGGGACACACAGCAAACATTGGTCCTGCCTCACCGATCTCACCTCCCCCCCCCAATTTGGGACTATATCTTCCCCATCCCTTAACGACCCCTATGACTGCCCCCCCTGGCAGAAACCCCCCCCAGGCTGCCCTGCCCTGGCAGCTGGGGAGATCCCACCCACCTTACAGCAAATAACTTCCAGCCCCCCTCCTTAACCCAATCTCTCCCCACCCTCTCTAACATACTTCAAACCCCTCACCCTCCACCCCCTACCACCCTCTCCCCATAAACAACACAATATCAATCCCTAAATCCTCCCACCAAACCACCTCTCAAAATCAGCAGGACTTCCACCCCCACCCCCAAGAACCTTCTAAGGGCCAAGCCTAAGGGTGTTTTGGCAAGGCCATTAGGCATACGCCTGTGGCACGTGTCTGTACCAGTGCCAGCAGACACGCTGCTCTTAACCCCCATCGGCCGGAAACCCCCGGTGGTTTGTATATGCAGGGAGCTGTATATGGGGGTAACTAGAGGGCTGTATATGGGGGAAACAAAGCTGATGGATGCGGGATGTGTGCAGGGAGACAAGATTGGGGGAAGCCAGGCAGAAGAGAAAGTGTCTGTATCATGTGGGGTTAGTCAAGTGTTGGGGGAGTGTTTATGGGGGGCAGGCTGAAAAATGGGTGCTGTTTTTGCAGAGATGAGGCTGGAGGGCAGGCAGGGGTGGGGAGAAACGTATGTATCAGCAACCGTCAGTCAGGTGCTAGGAGGGATGTGTGTTGGGGGACAAGTCTGAGGAAGTTGGGGGGGGGGCAGCCAGGGGTAGAAGCAGTGTTTGTGTGGGGAGGACTTACCCAGGTGATGATGGGGTATATATGGGGGAAGAAGGCTAAGAGATGGGTGACAGACACGATCCTACCTGAGTTGCAGGTACATCTGTGCCTGTTATGTATATTTTTGTGCTCTTTGGGGTTCGAGAAACCCCCCAAATCCTAGTAAGGAAACCACAGCATATTTTTTTTAGTGTGTGTATTAAGAATTTATTTGAGTATGAAGAATTTTTAATTCTATTTTTATTTCAGACTATAAATTAGGAGCTTTATCATTTGTCTTCCATACCAATACAACAAGCAATAATTAATCTACCACATAGTGAGAAGTTAAAAATTAGTTCTTTACTATTTATTCCCAACCTTTCTATGGAACAACTGGAAAAATGTTCACCAAATTCCTAAATATTCAGAGCCACCCACGTTCTCATAATTTGGCTGACTCAGGTGGGAGAAACTGTTGCTTTTCATTAAGAGAATTTTCACCTTAGGTGAACCTATTCATAAAGGGAATTTGTTCCTCCCGCTACAGGAAACAAAACCAAGCTTGCAAGAAAGTGACTATAATGCCTGAGGCTTGTGTTGTAAACCTTTTGGCTACAATGGGGAATTGCTGTTCTACAAACAGTAACAGATTTGCTGGTGGGACAGGATATTGTACAATTATGTGACAGTGCAGAGCTGCCACAAATGGGAGATTATGGCATGGAGAGAGATTTGGATGGGTTATTGGGAAAGTGTAGTCGTTTAGTTTTATAGCAGCTATGTTCAGAACTGTTCCTAATGGCAAAGACTTCCTGTTATGAAATGGTGATTAATTGGCATGAGGACACAATAGTTAAATTTTATAAGACTGTAAGAGATTCTATTATTTAGAAAGCAAGGCCTCCACAAGACCTTTTCTCACTGTCCTCAACTTAGTTGTTTTTTAATGGTTGATTGTGATGCATTCCTTGACTTTGACTGTCACTTTCCTTTCACGTCAGGAACAGAAATTAAAATAAATTATGAAAAATGTAGGGCAATATATTGTCATGTCATTCTGTTTGTGCACAAGGGGATGAGAGTAGCCTCTTCACCAAATCATAGCCGTGTATTTCCATTCACCCCCATGGGGTATATTTATACCTTTTCTAATGGTGTTGTCTACAAAGGAAAAAATGTATATCTAGAAACATGTGGAATTGCTCCATTCTTTTACTTTGATTTGGGACATCAGGAGAGTATTTCAAGTGTAAGCTTGGTGGCTACTTTAACTGTGCTGCACTATGCCCACAGCTACATAATCACTATGGAGTTGAATAATGTACTCCATGAATCTGTTGGCTCAATCAGAGATTTAAACACATTATTCTAGTGTCCAGAAACATTCTGGATAAGACACTCCTTGAAAGTTTTTGGACATGTAAATTAGTGATTAGGTCAGTGAGACATTTCTGTCCCTGCCATCTATAGCTGTTAATGTCATTAAAGGAAAAAACTGCAGATTTCCTCAGTAAAGCATTCCAAAATTTCTAAAAAGAAATGGCTTCTTATATCCTGAGCTACCAGAAAAATGCACATGTTGCCCATGCTTCTGGGGTGAGCACAGGAGAAGAGGGGGCAGTGAGGACTTTCTTTGTATGGTTTCCCCTCCAAATACTATATTCAACACTAGTCTCCATACTGGGGAATGGGTAGTCCCATTGTGATCTGTTGGGTACTTCTCCCAAGCAACCAAGATTGACCACTGTCTGAGTATGGCACAATTTATGTTCTTACCATTATCCAAAATGTGAGAATGAGGTTTGATATTTAGTTGCATGGGAAAAGCATGCTTTTTGGCAGTACTGTGATAAAATAGTGGCCCATACCATCTCTCAGAAGTTGAAAAAGAGTTGATATTCCATGGAATAGAAATCCTGGCTGCATAATAATAAATTGTATAACAAGCAGATATATTGCATTGCTGGGCTACATAGTCAATTAGTTGGATATATCCTGATTATCTGACATTCAAGGAATATTAGAATGCTGTTCTATGTGTATCTGTCATACAGTCATATATATTTAATATTTTGGCCTATAATTCTGAATTTATTTGTTAACTATTGTTTAAGGTATTATTGAATATATTTTCCCTCTCTGTTATACTGTTTGCTGAGGCTATCTGTTCTGACCATTGTTTCCAACGAACATTTTTAAAATGTTTCAGACAATACAGATTTTTAGGGAACTTGAACTTCATTATAGATACTTCGCCTCTTATTCAAAAGCTGTGTCTACTTATTAGATCCCTTGATTTTTGTGTGCCTACCTTGATATAGTGTGCTGCCCCGAGCTCCTCTGTGAGCAGGAGGGTGTGGGGTAGAAAAAAAATAACCACTGAAAAAATATAATAGGTCATAAACTGAGTACTTATAATTGCAGCACCCCAAATTAGAGGTTCCATATGCCTACAGAATGGTCTTTAAATGTCCTGTGTGCTTTATCTCAGGATGAAGCATCTTGAATTAATGTACCATCAAATCTTGCCCCATGTTTAGGGGTATATATTGGATGAGCGTTGACATTTTCCCCCTGAAATGTAAATCTACACTAAATAGGGTGGGCATTTGTGAAAATGCATAATCTAGCAGAAGCTGTGATGATCTATATTATCCAAAAGAGGTTTTAATTTTAAGCATTTATTTCTTCCAAAGGGAAGCATCTGGCTTTTGAAAGCTGGGGAAAAAAGTAAGACTACAGTATTATGTGAGCTGGAGGAAAGGTTGATTTACCTGTGAAAGGCTTGTAATTAAAAATTAGCATCCAAATGTTCAGAACATGATCAAGTGCCATATGTTTCAATCCTAAGAAGTCACTTTAATATCTTGGAAACAACTTATCTGTTGGGCACCCAATAAAATAATTATGTGCTTTTTAAAAAATAAAATAAAATAAAATAGTAAAGTAGAAAAAACTTTCCTGTTTTGTAAAGGCTGATATATAGAAACTGTCATTGCAAATGTATTTTTTGATAACTGTATGCAACTTGTGTCCTTTCTTCCTAATTTTTTTTCTTGACTCAGGACTGAGCTAATCCTTCATGCTAGGATTTTTGAAGGAGCCCAAGAGATTTAGGCACACAAACTCCCATTAAATGTTAGTTAAAATGGTATTTGGACTCTCGACTCCCTTAAGATTCTTTCAAACGCCTAGCCTTAATTTTTATTTATTTGAAGAATTTATGAAACCGAGAGAGGCTGCTTATTTTGCCCGTATCTTGGGACTAGGGCTGTAGCGGAATGTCGCAGCAGTAGCTATTTCCACCGGAAACAGTGTTTCCGTAATTAGTGGTACGGCGTGGCAGAGGCTTTCATTCCGCTAGTTTCATTCCGCTACTTCCGCAGTTCCGCTAATTTCATTCCGCTACTTCCACAGGCTTCGCAAAATAGCAGAAACATGACATTTTTGCTACTTCCACCATTCCGCCAGTGCCACAAAATAGCGGAACAGCGGTTTTCCGACAGTTTCCGCAATTTTTCCACAATTCCGCAATTTGCAGAACACCGGCGGAATTAGCGGAATGTCCTCAGAAAAGCCGCGGTGTGGCACAGGCAATTCCGAAATGGCAGAATGGAATCGCAGCGCGGTAACAGCTGCTGCCGCATCAGCCCTACTTGGGACCTTTTACAGTAGTTTGCCTGGACATATCAGTATTGTTATCAATTATATATATTACAGACACACCTACAAGTTCTAAATGAAAGTAAGCCCCCTTTTGCTATCTGCAATAAGAACAGCTGCAAAAATACGGTCCCTACTTTGAAGAATTTATTATCAAAATGGTTAATGAGGATGAAAGAAACTTGTTATCCCTTGTTATATAGATGTGGAAATTAGGCATGGAAAAACTAAGAGGAAAAATGTCAAAGGCACTGAGAAAAGTTAAGTAGCCATTTCTTAGTGATAGTCAAGGACAGATGTCCAAAAATTATCCTTTGTGCCTTTTTAAAATCTCCTCAGTAAATAATATGACCAAAGTTGCATAGGAAATCTGTGACCAAGCTGGGAAGTGGATTTAATCACCTAAATTCCATCCAGTGTCTTTTCCATAAGGGCATCCGACCTCTTTTATCCTTTTGTATGATTTGAACCCAGCTACCTTATTTAGGAGATACTTTATAAATCCTAAACAAATAAATAAAATTATTTCATATTTATTTATTTTCTCAATTTGATATTCTGTGCCCTCCTGCCCAATGACAGCCTGGGGCGGCTAACAATAAAAGAGTAAATAGGAAGTATAAAACATCATGAAATATGGATAAAACAATTGAGGCTTGAAAAATACCACTTCTTCCCCCCACTTCCCATCTCCCTCACCAAGCGCCTGGCAAAAACAGTCAGGTTTTACATTGTCTATGGAAGGAGGGAAGGTTCAGCGATAAATGGACCTCCGCTGAGAGAGAGTTCCACAGCCTTGGAGCAGCCACCCAGAATGCCCTCTCAAACGTTGCAACCTGGGACACCCGGGGAAATCTCTAAAGCCCTTTTTACACGGGCCATGGTGTGTGGTGTGTGTGTGTTTCGGGGTGTGCTGCGGTCTGTGTGGGTGGGGGGGGGGAAGGACAGAATGCTGGACTTGATGGACCATTGGTCTGACTCAGTATGGCACTACTTATGTTCTTATGTTCCCGAGGGGATTCTCTGCTGGGGGTCTGGTCACAGAATCAGTGAAACAGCATAATGGTGACGGAACAGAACATTCAAGCGTGTTGTCCTGGATTGAGATCCTATAACCCCTGATTTATCCCAAACCACCCACAAAGCGAGAGGTGAAGAAGCATATCGGACCTACCCATAGTTGTGCATGGGAAATCATGCACACCACCAGTCGACTGTCTGTGGTCTCCACAACTATGCCAGGAAGTGCCAGCAGAGGAGATTCCCGCCCCAGAGGGGCCTGCACCATCACCCCGTACAGGCTGTACAGGATCAGATGCTGCTGGGAGGGAAAAGCAGTAGTAGCATATGAGCCACTGAGGAAACCAGCAGGTTATCAGAACATCAGGTCATGACACAATCTCATCCATCCCACAGACCTCTCATAGATCCGAACTGCTTCAGTTAAACCATCTGAGCAATCAATGTCCACTACAGTGCAACTTCTCCAGGTATATAGAGGCAGCCACAATGCGCTGCGCGGTCAGTGCCATTGCTGTCATTAGGTGCACTGGAAAGGCCACTAGTTGCTGCCAAACTGCAAAGCTACAGGTAATCTGCAGCTGTGCCTCCATGCATCCAGACATGTGACCACAGATATGCACACATGGGGACATAAACTGACCATAGGGAGCTATACCATACTGGTAAACACCCTCACACTACAGATGCAGTAGAGCTCAAGGTCCAAGGGCAGTCCCTGAATTGGAGGGAGGATCCATGGCATGTGCTGGTGTGTTGCATGCAGAGAGTAATATACCAACTGCAATTCCCACTTTGCTGTTATAGGGAACCCCACATCCATCAAAGCATGGATGGGCCATGCCCCGGGCAAGTGATTACCTGTAGCATTATTTATACCATACCAGAGATGGCCACCACAGCAACAAGGGAACTCTCTGAAAAACATTATTGTATCCATCTCATGGAAGATACAACTTTAAACACCCTCAAGGCACTAGTTACGGATAGGGAGGATCATTGGCAGGAGTGTAAAGTTAAACTAACGCACCTCCTGCTTAGTTCTATGCACTTCCCATCAGCACAAGAAGCATAGGAACCATCAATCCTGTCTATAACATTGCATGCAATGAGCTTCATGGTCCCATCCTGTAAGAGAACATGCAATAACATATGAACCCCCAATATACTTATGGGCACACCGCCCAAAGTGCTTTTTCATGCGTGTGACCTGTCCCCACATTGCCAAGGTACGGATCAGATTGGGAACACTCAACTCGAATGGCAAGGTATAGCTGTTACCTTGGCCCTGTTAACTGTTGATGACAAGGCACCATGAATGCAAACCACACATCCCTCCAGCAGGTTGTGGCACCCTAACATAGACACTCATGGACATGAGCTGGTCATGTATGAGTGACATCATGGGGTGTTTTCAGACATTACGGGGCCGCTTGGCCCCGTACCGAAAACAACCAAATCATCCCCCGCCGGGATGACCCCGTCACGCCATATCAGACATGCCGGGGGATCCCGGCGGGGAATCTGGGAGGGGGCTGGGCCGCACGGCACAATGTGTGGCTGCACGGCCCCACCCCCTCCATGCTCCCTGCCGCCCGCCCTCTGGGGAGACGGGCAGGCGGAGGGGCCAATGCGGCCGCAGTGTCTGGCCGAATTCGCCAAGGCCCGGGATCCCGCCGGTGATCCCGGGCCATGGCGCCTGGCCAGACGTGATTTTTTGGGGGGTCCCCGCCGGGGATCACTTTCACCACGCTTCCCAGGAAATTCCCACGGCTAGCCCGGGAAGCATGGTTGAAAATGACCCCATGTGGGTATTGACTGTGGCGAAATCTGGCGACTGCCAAACAGACATTCGAGGCACAGTGACCACAGGTGGGTATTCATTGTGGTTCACTGTGATCTCGTAACGTCTGAAATCACCCATGGTGTCACTGCTGTAGTGTGTTACCAATGAGCAAATAAAATGTTGCTTTTGCTATTGATACAACCGCAACCAATACGTGATCTTCTTGGTTGCCCCAGATAGGTGGAAAGCCTCCCCCCACCACAGTGTACATTGTTGTAAGGTAGCCAGTGCCTCCATACTTTGGGGTCAAAGTAATGGTACACCATAGCCAGCAACCCCGGATAACCAACAGTCCCATGGCTGTCTCCACACAGCAATACACAATCAGGAGTGGATTGTTGCTAGCAGAGGAATCCATTAACCATTGCTATGTAAGTGGTCGGAAACTGTCACAGCTCGCTATCATAGATGAGAATGCATCTCCCTCATAAAGGCCTTTGGCAAGGGAAAAGTGTAAGCGAAGTGAATGTACCTCTGCCAGTCTCAATGTCATCACTGAATCCCATGACCACTGCCACTTGGATCACTGAGGCTACCTTGGCCGGGGTCAGCTGTATCCTCCCCTCTGTATTATTATATACTGCAACATCTGCTCCCTGGTCTAATTGCGCCTTCACCTGACACATTATCATACCATTTATGCTTACAGCCAAAGGCTGTATGTGCATGTATGCCAAGGGCCAAAACCTCCTCACTCACACCAAGCCAAAACCGATTTCTTACACTGACTGCCTGGATGTCACTGCCCCTCCCCATTGAGATCTGTGGTTTGGATCTTGCCTCCCCAACAAGGATCTGGATCTCTTTCTTGCTCACGTGGTCTCCTACCACTATTGGTCCCCATGGTGATGGATGGGGTTGTGGAGGAGTCACTGTCAGTTGCTGGCCTTATTTTACTGTTAACCTTCTTGTGTGGTAAGGCAAAATCACAGCTATAAAGTCTGCAATGCAATCAACGTTTGTTAAGGTGATGGCCTGAAGCATGACCCTCATAGCCTGATTCTGAGTTAGAGCTAGGTGGATGGTGCTTTGGCATGGAAGAAAGGAACAGGTTTACAGCCAGCTTTTGGTGTCCCACATGCACACCTCTTAGCTCCTTGAACCACACACCAATAACACATAATTGATGTGTGCATGACAATAACTGCAATAAACAGCATAATGGGTACAACTCACCTTTGGAGATTGGCTGGGCTAGCACTGTTGTGCTCATAAATCCAGATGTCCCCCTTCAACATGTTCCTTTTCTACCCCCTGGTGATGTGGGCTCTGTTAAATCGACATGCTAGACCCAGCCATGTCCACATACATACACCAAATGAGGGCATTGGAGTATTCAGATAATGAATGCATATTATGTTTCCACATGGATCAGACCATTATAATGCATCTTTATGACATGCTGAGGCCACACTCCAAGACATGGAGACGTGACCACTGGAACATACCACTCTTACAGCATATCCTTATACTTTGCAGGTGCTTGCAACAGGGTCATTTCAACATGTTGTCACGGTCAATAGTGGTGTTTCTCAGTCTTCCGTTTCCCACTGTATGGATGACTTTCTGATAATGAGGAGGAGGTCATTAGGCCTTCCGTCGTATGTGTAAAACCTGGCTGTTCCGCCTGGCTTTTGGCGAGGGAGATGGGGTGTAGGCTGGGATGGGGGGATAGGAAGGGAGTGGTTTTGGTTTTGTGCCTTCTCTTTTTATTGTATTTTATTGTATTTCTTTGTTTTATTTATTTTATGTGTTTTAACGCTATAAGCCACCCTGGGCTGCTTGGAGCAGGAGGGGCGGGGTAGTAAATGATTTTTTAAAATGAATGTAAAGGTTGGTTTCCAGGAGATTGCTGGGCTCCCCAACATCATTGGGGTCATAGACTGCACCCATGTTCCGATAATGCCCCCTAGTGATGGGGAGGAGCTGTTCTGCAACAGAAAATGCCAGCACTCGATCAACGTTCAGGTCATTTTTCAGATCACCCATGTATACGCACACTTCCTAGGGAGCAGACATGACTTGCACATATTTCAGAGGTCATCCATATAACATGACCTGGAGCGGCTCGACCCTGGAGATGGATGACATTTGGGTGAGTGGATGTTTTGTGAAAGGCTCAGGTGACCAGTGCTCTAATCAGGGTTGCCTTATCCACTAAGTTGATGAACACCTATCTGTATCTGCATTTCTGATACTTGCAGTTATGACCATGTCATCATGGGATACCCTGGGCTGACATGTGAGGTGTCACCATGGCCAGGGATTGATAAGTGCATGGGAGTGATATGCAGGTAGTTTGAATGGCAATGGGAGTGTGTCACCTCCCGTTGTGTGTTCCATCTGGTGCTTAAATGTGTGCAGATAGGTGGGGGAAAGGGGATCTCCATCTGACAATGTGTGTGACAAAGGGCACGGGGTTCCCAGAGATGCTCAGTTCCATTGGGTATTGCCGAAAGTGTATTTTTGGTGGGGATGTCAGTTCTGCACTGTCCATGGCTATTCCCCACTGATCCAGGGCTGGTACCTTGAAACGATCACGGGTGCCCACATATCCATGGTTACTTCAATGGAGGATACCAGGACTACTTCTAGGTCTGACCCTTGCAGGTAGGCATAATGACTTTTGCAAGGTTTATGACATGATGCAATGGCAACAGACCATGATGCCCAGCACCAGGTGTCTCTAATGGTGGCACCTTTGCTGTCATGGTACTGTCAATATGCGACTGTTGAAAATTGGTTCTGCTTTGCAAGGGACAGCTGGTCATTCCCATATGATCGTTTGTTCTTTGAACTATCTCATGCTTTCTCTCCTAAGATGTGTGCATGAGCGATGTTGTAGGGTTTGAATGCACATTGTAGTATGTAGAGATGTTACATGTATATGGCCATGGTTTATGTGATGGTTCCTTTTTGCAGGTGATCACGAATACCCCCCGAGGCACTATCTTCTAACCCCTTATGTGCATCCCAGGAATGCTGCCAAATGGGTACAATGCAGGAAGACACTGAACATTGTGGAGAGAACCTTTGGGCACATGAAGATACATACACAGGCTATACATACCTCAGGGGAACAGCTATTTTTCAGGCGAAGCAAGGTTGCAAAGATGTGTGTATCTATATGTATACTTCATAACCTTGTGGTGCTGAGGCAGGTACCTTTGTTCATGGAAGAGGGCTGTGCCACCACCCCCCTCTGCATCCCAGGCTGCACCATCTAGAGCGTGGAGTCCTTGCTGATGACCCCCAGGGTTTCATGTGCTGCAGACATATTACTGTCAACTATTTTGCATCCTGATCAATGTCCCCATTAATGCATTATCTGAAATTGTTCAATGTACATAGAGGTCCAGCATTGGAATGTGGCCCTAGCTGTGGTCCTGATGTTTTGTGCCAGTTTGGGTGTCTCCTTTAGAGGAGGCTCTATGGACCTCAGATTTTTCACTCCTGGATAATTGGGCTGATTGGGCTGATAGGGAACACTGTTTGCGAGGCATACGTTTGATGCTGATGTGTGCAGTGACGCGATGCTCCCACAACCCCTCCCCTGTCACAGTTCATGGGTGCTTCTGATATATTCCGGTGATGCCAGGTAGAGGGTCTCATGATTGCCTATATAATGGCATCTTGCCCATGTCTACCATATGGTCCTATACATGTCTCCAACCATGCCCTGCATGTTTGTGGAATCGCAATCACTGCTTGTGCTTGCGGTATTTGTTCCACTGTTCAGCATACTTTAGGTGTGGTGGATGTTTGGTTTCAGCCATGTATGACCTGCCAGCTGTTGTTTGTGCCTGCCCTTATGTACATCTAGGGTTATGGGCCCATCTTTTGCACTGGTTGCCACCTTTGTTCCTACTCAATTTGGATTTTTCGGTGGTTTCTGTGCTGATTCCTGGTTTGGATGGGCCACAGACTGGATAATGTTTGCACACCTATGTTGACTACAGTATGGGAGGGAGTTGAGATAGGGTGCTGATTCCTCTGACTGCGGTTCATGGTGATAGTGTACATGGACCCACCCGACCCCCCAGGGTGCTGTGGCTCATGCACACACTAATTGCAAAGGGTGTGGTCATCCGCTGTCTTTTGGGATGATCACGTGACAATCACCAGGAGCCCTACAACTTGATTAGTGCCTCCGTGTTCCTGGGGACATACATACATGTTATGCCATGGTCAAAGGGGAAACATGCATGTTGGAGACATTATGAGGTGAAATGCCTCGTAGGGACGATTAAGACACCCCCTGAAGTTGAACTTCTAATGATTAGCACAACAGCCCCCAATGAGCCTCTTTAGCGGATGGTGTCTGCCTGGCTGTAGGAGCAGGGGTTCAGTTATACCATCGCTGTGCCGATCCCACTGGAAGAGGTTAAAGGTGGAGCTTTATGCAGCAAGGCTACATCTGGAGATGGATGTGGACCTTCCAGAGCACTTTAGAGCTATCCAGGCCATATGGGAGCTAGGAGGTCAGCCACGATTCCGGGACAGGAGGGTGCCACAGGCGATGACGGGTAATGGGCCACCGTTTTGTATGTATAGGGTCTTTGTTATATTTATTGCTTCCAGAGAGCCGCGTGCATTAATCATGTTCCTTGCTTTTATGATCCCCTACAGGTGTTGTGGAAGTGGAATGGACATCTACCAACAGCGCCACCAGGCCCAGGAATGATGGCAAGGGCCAGGGCAGCTCGTGCCATTCTCTACTGCACAGCCCTTCTCCGATGGAAGCCTGCCTTGGGGTTGTGTAACTGACCATGTTATGCTGATTGGGCCATCAGAGACACCTATAGGTGGTGTGGCTGATGACACATGCCCTAGCGATCCCACTCCTGTGTGAGACAAGCACCCTGTGTCTGCAGCTATATCAGCACCCCAACCTTTGGTGGGGGATGTGGCCCATTCCACAGATTGGGATACACCAGCACATATTGTGTGCCTGGAGAGGCTTCTTCAGGAGCAGCTTGTGCAGGGTGAGTACTAATTAGAGACTCTGTAGATGGCATTGCCCATGCACTCCTCCCATGTCCAATGACCTGTCTGGACAGGTATTCCATACATGGCAACCTTACATGGATGGAGCAGGTATCCTTATGAAACCGGGGTGGGGAGAGGTCTGGGAAGGGCTTCACATGCCTGCCATGTAGGGAAGCAGTGGGACGTAGCCTGGCCACAACACTCCTGTACCTGGTGCATTATGGCAACCATGCCTGTGAGGTAGGAACAGGTCAGGTGTTGGGATGTGGTATTGCCCATGATACCTTGTACCCAGTGGACCCCTTCTTGCAACGTACATTGCGTGCTTGCCCTGAGAGGTATGTTGGGTGACAGGTGACTAATGGCGTTTTTGCTACCATAGACCCTTGACCTGCCCATGCTTGTATGCGACCTTTTTGGCTTTGCGTTTCATGGCTCTTGATGGGGGAGCCAGTATGGTGTAGTGGTTAGGAACACAGTACTGGGAACAGGAGATGGGGGGAAGGCCCCTGGTCGAAGGTTCGCATTAGCCATGAACACACTTGGTGACCTTTGGCCTGTCACAGATCTATCAGTCTAACCCACCTCAAGTGATTGTTGTGAGGATTACGAGTTGAGCTCGATAGTTAAATGTTAATTGTTACACTTAATACAGTTGAAATGTGAGCCACCCTTCGCCCAAGGCAAAGGGTGGGATACACATTGATTTATAAGTTAATGAAAATAACTTTTCATGGCCTCCATGCCTTCCACAGGGGCCAACATGCAGAGAGCCGTGGAGAGCCTGGCAAGACGTGTATTGAAGCTTGAAGGGGAGGCACGGAGGAGTTTGCCTACCCAGCATTCTATTCTGCATCACTTGGAGAAACCATGGGGTGCGTGATGTTGCCCCCCTCCCTGATGTTTGCCTGGGCAAGGGGACTGCTGAGGATGCTGCCTGACTGTGTGCTGCCACATGGGTGGCTGCCCTGGGGTGTATGTGGAGCAGTTGTTTCTGCTCGCTGCTCGCTAGAGTTGTGCTTTATGGTTTACTGTTTTTCATGGTTTGATACATTGTCAGTTTACTTAACTAATAAAGTCTACAGACCAACCAGTGTGATTGATGGTGTCACTGTGGGGATTGGGGGGGGAGGATGGGGTGTCAGTGGGGCTGTGACCAACCACCTCCTCACACCTGCGCAACACATGCCTTTCACCCCTCGCGGTGCACCTTGACACAGTGACTGTGACCCTTCAGTCTTTCGGGGATATGGAATCTTTCCCTTGATTGCTTCCATCCTGGCTTCTGATGCTTTCCCTTTTGTGCCTTTGCACTGGTTCTGTGGTTGAGGTTCTGAGCTGCCAATGGAGTGTTGTCTTGCCAATGCTCAACCTTGGGCAGTGACAAATGTTGGTGGCGCATCATGTGGTTTTGGACCCCCAGCCTTCTCTCCATCTGGTGCTGTGCCTCTGATGGGTGCTGGATACCCGGTGCTTGATCGCTGCCATGCTTGCACCAGCTCTGACCAGGCACAGATTTACACCAGTGGTACTCGTGCCCCAGTGGGCATTTGGTTGTGCTGGATGTGGAACTTTCCCCCTTTTTAGGAGCTCCTTTCACCGCACTGTGTTTAATGGTGTTCTGCCGCCGTATCGCTGGTTGTACCGCCACTCTGGGAAACAGTTGGCATAGGGGGCATTCTCTTCCTTCAGCTTTTGGTTGTGGCTTCTACGCTGGTTTTCACGTACCGCTGAAGGTAATACGCTCGATTCTTGTATTGTGCACCTTGCCCCACTGGTCTGAGCTGCTGATAGCCCTCTGTTGTGCTGACTGGGCTGCGACGCAGCCAGGTATGCTGGCATCCACTGGGTCACGGTCATACTGCCTAAATATTACAGATTCATAATGGTGAATATTACAGATCTCATAATGAGTGTAATTTGCGTTTCAGAGTAACGTATACTATTTTTGGTGTTGGAGTTGCATAGCTTTGAAGTCCTAAGAAATATTTCTGTTTTCATTTATCCATTGTCTTTCCTTTTTCTGCCCTCCATTGTACAGGTCCTCTGCACCAAGGTCCTAAGTTACAACTAGTGGCAGTAATGAGGCTTCAGACTTTTTTATAATTGAACCACATCAGTGCTGCCCATTAAGTTTGCAGCATATGTACTGGCTCGTTAATCTGAGCTACTCTAATTTCTTTTCTCCCTGTTTCCCCACCCCCACTCTATAACATGGCCCTTGTTCTAATAGTGAATCCCCATTTTACATGCTGAGGTACAGGAATGATTTGCTAATTGCTGCTGCACAGGTTGGCTGGTAACTTGTGAAAGGGGGTTGGTCAAAAAGATACAAAGGATATACAGCTCACGATAGGATATTGCTGTTATTTACATGCGAATTATTTAATAATAATTTTTATTTTTATGTAGTGCTCCCTGCCATGGCACTTGGAACGCTTTACAAAGAACGATTTGAACACAACTTTTAATCCTCACAACAACCCTGTGAGGTAGGTTAGGCTGAGAGAATATTGTGACTGGCCAAATGTCACCCAATGAGTTTCTGGCTAAGGCAAGACTTGAACTTAGCCTACCTCCCCAACCTCCTGGTCTAGGTACTGAGCACCTAACCACTACACCATACTGGCTCCATTACATTATTATTAGAATTAGAATTACCTCCTTCTCACTGGCCTTCCCCGGTCTCACCTTTCTCCCCTCATCTCTGTCCAAAACTCTGCTGCAAGGGTCATCTACCTCACCAGTCGCTTCGACCATGTGCAGCCCCTCCTCTCTTCGCTTCATTGGCTTCCCCTTCCTGAATGAATCCTGCACAAGCTCCTAGTCTTCACCTATAAAGCTCTTCACAACCTTGCTCCCCGCTACCTCTCTGCACTTATCGCCCTCCATACTCCAGCCCGTGCACTTCGCTCCTCCTCTGTCCCTTCTCTC
>QEPC01014254.1:6263619-6289620 GCA_003113815.1 Sphenodon punctatus | reverse complement strand
AGGATGGCAATGGATTAGGAATAGGAAGGAACAAAAACTGCTGGGAGAGAGGGAGCCTTCTGAAACGCCTGCTGTTCAGGAACAGTGACTAGCTCAGAAGGTGTTGGGAAGGGGGGATGCAATCAGTTTTGTTTCTTACTGCGCCCGCCTCACCGCAATGGGGCTTGCGCCGCAAGCCCCATTGGCTCCGTGCAGCCTAGCCCGTGACCAATCGCAGACTGTGAAACCAGTGGTCTGAGACGAAAAGGGATGGTGGTCTGAGACGAAAAGGGATTGGGCAGGCTGGATGCTACTCCAAGCCTCTCCACCCCTGGTGCCTGGAAGTCTGCTCCTCAGCTGACTCCCCCTCCCTGCCACATTTGGCCTTCCAGTGACACCATGTTTTTGACGTTTTACCCACCCGAACACGATCTGAACTGACTGAACTGTTCAGTCATTTCGGCGTTTGGAATTGAGTTCAGTTCTGTCGGTTCATGCTCGGTTTAAGGTTTGGGTTTGGTTGTCCAAATAGGCCGAGTTTGAGCCGAACTCCGAACTTCCGAATCATGTTCGTCCCTCCCTATTCACCTCAGAGTTCTGAAGGAACTCAAATATGAAAAAGCAGATCTACTCAAATCTGCCACAATTCCTGACTAGGGGTGTGCATGTTGTTTTTGTTATTACAATAACGATAATGAAAACTGTCATGTTCATTATCATTATTGCAATAACAAAAACAAAATAATAATAATAATGAAAATAGAAACGAAACTGACATGTACACTGGTTGGACTACAAAGATGTTACAGTCAGACATACATTTATAAGTTATTTGCTTATACCACCAGGACCCTTTATCCAATCCTTTGGAAAGTTGGCAGAGATAGTAAATATGGGAAGGGGTATAAACACACCAAGTTTCATCTACATTAAATGTGAGGCAAAGAAGTTACCCCTACGAATGTATATGAAGATGTTTTCAAAATAAATTAATTCAACTGCTTCTAAAATTGGATTCCTTTATCCAATCATTTTGGAATTTGGTACACATAATGCCTTCCATTGGAGGTATAATCACACCAGGTTTCAGCCATGTATACTGAAAAACAAAAAGGTTACAGCCTATAATGTGTTTTCTATTGAAACCAATGGACAACAAAAATGAAAGCAAAAACGAAAATGACAATTTGATATTTATGAAAACAAAAATGACAGATTTAAATAACAAAAATGAAAAAAACAAAAGTGAAAAAAATGAAAATGACATGGGCCCCTGGTGTACACCTCTATTCCTGACTGGAGGATGGCAAATGTAATAAGAATATTTAAAAAGTGCTCCAGAAGTGATCCTGGAAACTACAGACTGGTGAGTCTGACATCTGTGCTGGATGGGCAATATGGTGGAAAAATGGTTAAGAACAGAATTACTGGGCATATTGATAAACATGGCTTAATGGGGAAGAGTCAACATGGTTTTAGCAAAGGGAAATCATGCCTCACTAACCTATTGAAATTTGTTGAGGGTGTAAATAAGTATGTGGATAGGGATGAGCCAGTTGATATAGTGTATTTGGATTTACAGAAAGCATTTAGTAAGGTCCCTCATGAGAGACTCTTGAGGAAATTGAAAAGTCATGGGATAGGAGGCAGTATCCTATTGTGGATTGGGAAATGGTTAAAGGACAGGAAACAAAGAGTAGGAGTAAATGATCAGTTTTCACAATGGAAAGAGGTAAATAGTGGAGTGCCTCAGGCATCTGTACTGGGACCGATGTTATTTAATGTATTTGTTAATGATCTGGAAAAAGGAGTAAAGAGTGAGGTGATGGTGATCTGTTACCATTTAGTTTGTCAATTTGCTCTACAACCTCCTCCAGAGTCACACTTATTTGTGACAGTTTTTCCAATTCTTCACCTACAAAGACTTTGTCTCGTGTGGGTATCTTCCCAACATCCTCAGCAGTGAAGACTGAAGCAAAGAATTCACTCAGCTTCTCTGCAATGTCCTTATCCTGCCTACGCGCCCCTTTCACTCTCCGGTCATCTCATGGCCCAGACAACTCTCTAGCAGGCTTCTTACTTCTGATGTACTTGAAAAAGTTTTTATTATTATTTGTGTCTTTTGTGAGTCACTCCTCAAACTCCCTCTTGACCTGTCTTAGTAATGTTTTACATCGTGTTCAACGTGTATATGCAGCTGTTGGGTGAGGTCATCTGGAGTTCTGGAGTTTGGTGTCATAATATGCTGATGACATCCAACTCTGTCTCTCCTTTTCATCTGATTCAGGCCCCGCAGTCTCAGCTTACATGATATCTGGCGGCTGTAGGAGACTGGATGAGGCGAGTTGACTGATTCTGTATCCTGACAAGATAGAGGTGATGCTAGTGGGGAAGGCGGTCAGTGTGGCATCCCCCATCATTGATGGGGTCCCTCCAGTTCGGAGTCTGGGAGTGCTCCTTGACTCTCAGCTCCGCCTAGATGCCCATGTTGGGGCTGTGGTGAAGAGTGCTTTCTGCCAATTACATCTGGTGTGATGGCTTTGGCCATATGTCTCAGACTCTGATCTAGCCACTATCATCCATACGTTCTTTAGCTCAAGATTGGACGATTGTAACATGCTCTATGTGGGGCTGTCCATGGTGATTGTTCAGAGACTGCAGCTGGTGCAGAATATGGCGGCCCGCCTCCTTACGGGGATGGGTCACAGGGAGCACATTATACCGGTTCTCCGTTCTCTGCGCTGACTACCTAGAGACTTCCGGGCTCGATTCAAGTTGCTGGTTCTTACCTATACAGCCCTATATGGCTTGGGCCCCATTTATCTACAGGACTACCTCACTCCTGTGCCTTTGATTGGCCCCTGGGGTCATCCGGGAGCACTCTTCTTGAGGTCCCCTGGGTATCCTGGGGGGCTACTATGGAGAGGGCATTCTTGGTGGCCACTCAGTGGTTGTGGAACTCCCTCCCTGGAGAGACCCAGGTGACTCCAGATCTTCCCTCCCTCTGACGTCAATATAAGACTTGGTTGTTCTGCCAGGGTTTTGGTAAGGGAGATGGGTGAGGGTGGATTTTATTATTATTTGTTTGTGGGGGGTTAAATTGGGGTTTTATATATTTTATATACTTTATTATATTTTGATATTTCCCCCCAAGTGTGGGGAAGCTGTGCTCCCTTCTTTTTGGTCCCTGATTTCCCCCTTTTTGTATTGTTTTATGATGGATTTTATATATGTGTTTTTATCTTGTAAGCCACCCCGGCCTGCCTTGGCAGGAGGGGCAGAGTAATAAATGTTTTAAAATAAAATAAAAAAATAAATAAAAATAAATAAAATAAAATAAATAATTTGGCAATGCTTATGCTCTTTCCTATTATTTTCATTAGTTATTCATGAATAATGTTAACTATTCAAGGCAGTTAAAACACAGTTGGCGTGTGAAGAATTTCAGGAAGATCTTGTAAGACTGGGTGACTAGGCATATTATCTAAATGGCAGATGAAATTTAATGAGGACAAGTGCAAAGTGATGCACATAGGAAAAAATAATCCAAACTATATGTACACAATGCTGGTTTCTATATTAGGAGTCACCACTCAGGAAAAGGACCTTGGCGTCATTGTGGACAACGCATTTAAATCCTCAGTTCAGTGTGTGACGGGATTAAAAAAAGTAAACAGAATGTTAGGAATTATTTGTAAAGGGATAAAGAGATAACAGAATAAAGGTAAAACTAAAAATATCTTAATGTTTCTATAGCAATCTATGGTGCGACCGCACCTTGAGTATTGGGCACAGTTCTGGTCACTCCATCTCAAAAACGGAATAGTAGAAACAGAAAGAATACAGAGAAGGGCAACAAAAATGATAAAGGATATGGAACAGCTCCTCTATGAAGAGAGGCTAGATAGGTTAGGGCTCGTCTGCTGGGAGAAGAGCCATCTGAGCGAGCCAGTGGGGTCTAGCGGCTAAGTGCGCAGTACCTGGACTGGGAGGTATGGGGATCATTAAGTACTGTTAAGTGCTGTTGAGAAAGACCTGTAGAGGGGGTCAGAAGCATAATTATGTCCAGCACATATTAATGTATTGTCCAGTTTGTAAGAGCGTTTCCAGTATGGGTATAGAATTCCATGATGATTTGATAATGTTTTAAACGTATCTGTTAGATGATTATGTATATCATTTGATGTTATTGCATACAGAATTGGATTCTGGTTATATTTGTAAGCATACTCTGTAGCCAAACTTGCCCAAAATAATCCCATTTCCCCTTTGGAGCCGCTGGGATATTACTTGGCTGTGTTTACAGCAGAGGGTAGAGCCTGGTTTGATCCAGGGAGGGTTTTTAAGTTTCATGAGTAAAGTTTGTAAATTTCATCTAAGCCTCTGTTTTTTCCTTTTCTTTCTGAACAAAGGTTTTCCACCTCTGTGTGTGGCAGGTATGGAGAGGCCCCAGTTCAAGCCTTGCCTTAGCCAGAAGCGTACTGGGTGACCTTGGACCAGTCACAATATTCTTGCAGCCTAACCTACCTCACAAGGTTGTTGTGAGGATTTTAAAAGTTGTGTTAAATTTTTCTGTGTAAAATGCTCCGAGTGCCACAGCAGGGGGATGCTATATAAAAATTATTATATGATAGAAGTTTATCAAATCATAAGTTGTATGGAAAGAATAAATAGGGAATGGCTATTTATACTCTCAAATAGTACTAGAACTAGGGGACACCCCATGAAACTAAAAACTAGCAGATTTAAAGCAAATAAAAGAAAATATTTTTTCACTCAATGCACAATTAAGTTGTGGAATTTGTTGCCAGAAGATGTGATCAAGGTCAGTAGCACAGCTGGTTTTAAAAAAAGAGTTGGACAAGTTTCTGGAGGACAGGTTCATTAGCAGCTATTTGCCAGGTAGGTTTGGGGGAATGGAACCTCTTTCTGCCAGGAGCTGGGAGTGAACAACATGGAATAGATTGCCCCATTGTGACATCATCATAATCAATTTACGGCCACAGCCAAATCACAAATACAAAAATATAAAAACAATAAAATAACAAATAATATGTACATAAAATTGAATACTACAACACTAAATAATCATCATCTGAAAAAGCTCAGATCCCTTAACACATTCTCATAAGAGATCAACACTCATCCAGCCAGAACACTCTCTGAATCTGCTCCACCCTCACCACAAACATAGCCAACCCATTGTGACCTGTTGGGTACTTCCTTCAAGCAACCGAGAGTGGTCACTGTTGGAGACAGGTGCTGGGCTTGATGGACCATTGGTCTGACTCAGTATGGCACTATTATGTTCTTATGATGCTGCAAGGTGGATTTATGGCTGGTTGAAGAACCAAACTCAAAGTGACCATCAATGGTTCATCATTGAACTGGAGCGAGGTATCAAGTGGGGACCGATAGGGCTCTGTCCTGGGTCCAGTGCTATTCAGAATCTTTATTAATGAATTGGATAAAGGGGTGGAGGGAATACTTATCAGGTTTGCACATGACACTGGGAACTAACAACTTGGAAGAGAGAACTAGAATTCAACATGGTAGGTTGGAAACTGCTGAAATTAACAAAATGAATTTCAACTGAGATCAATGTAAAATTCTGCATTTGGGGAAGACAAACGAAATGCACAAGTATAAGATATGGAATACCTGGCTTGGCAGTAGCATGTGTGGAAAAGATCTACTGATTAAGGTTGATCATAATCTGAACATGAGTCAGCAGTGTGATGCGACTGCAAAAAATACTTATCTAATTTTAGGCTGTATTAACAGAAGCACTGGGTGTTAAAACGTGACAGCAGCCCATTTCCTACTGTGGTCCACTTTGGCATGCAGGCACCATCACGTTTGTTGGAGCCCCTCCTGATGTTTGCCTGGGATTGTTCCTGGGCGTGGTAGTGGCTAGCCTGGGCTGTGATCCTGGAGACCTCCAGGGTCACAGCCCAGGCTACTGTCTGCCTGATTGGGCCAGAACAGGCTATAATGTTTGTAACAGCCCTTTGTGGCCCGGCCCAGATTGGGTCTACAATGACCAACTGTCATGGCTGCCTGTCATGGTGGGGGAGGGGGTGCTGGGCATACCGTGGGGGTGGCTGCATCTGGCTGCACATTTGTGTGGCTACCTACCCTCCCTGCGGCATAGCCGCTGGCATATTTGTTGTGCTGGTGGACCCAAGCCCTATGATGGTGTCAGTGGTTTCGCGGATCAGATTGTGTTGTTATGGTGGTGCTCCATCCTCACTTCTATAACACCCATTGTCTCCAAGCACGTAGAGGTAATAATTCCACTGGATTCTGCACTGGTCAAACCTCACTTGGAGTATTGTGTACAGTTTGGAACACCTCAAGGTCAATGACAGGTTGGAACGGGTTTGAAGGAGGGCAACAAAGTTGATAAACAGTCACAAAAGCTAGGCTTATGAGGAAAGGTTGAAGGAATTGGTTATGTTTAGTACAGAGACTATTAAGGGGAGACATGATAGCAGTCTTCAATTATCTAAAGGGATGCCACCAAGAAGATTGCAAGGAACTGTTCTTCATTGCTACAGAGGGCAGGACTAGAAATAATGGGCTCATTCCAGACCACCTGCACATTTAAACAGACAGCCCACCAGGGTGTGAGGCAGGGCAGAAGCATAGATGTGATCCATGTAAAACAGGGTGGGGGGGGGCTTTTCTGTCCTACCGCCTCCTTGCTGGACTCACCTGTCCCCCCTTCTCGCAATCCAAAACTCCGCTGCCAAAGTCATCCACTCTGCCCACCGCTTCAACCATGTGCAGCCTCTCCTCTCTTCACTGGCTCCCCCTTCCTGAACGTGTCCTGTTTAAACTCCTGGTTTTCACGTTCAAAACACTCCACGACCAAGTTTCTCCCTACCTCTCAGACCTAATCTCCCTACGCACTCCTGCACGTGCTCTCCGCTCTTCCTCTGTCCCCTCCCTCACTCTCCCTCGTTTCTCCTGCTCACCTAACCGCCTTCAACCCTTCTCCCTAGCTGCCCCCCATGCCTGGAACTCCCTCCCTGCCCACATCTGCCTTGCCCGCTCCCTCCGCTCCTTCAAATCCCTCCTCAAGACACACTTTTTCCTCACTGCCTTTCCCAATGCCTGCTAGTCGTTCCCACATACCTACTGTCTGCCCTCCTCTGCAGACTGCTGCAACCAACCTGATTGTAACCAAGCCAAGCACACGTACCTGAGTCTTCGCATCCACTTGAATGTTTGTCTGTTCTCTCCCCTGTCTCTCCCTCTGTCCCCTCTCCCTGTCTCCCCTTCTTTGTCTTTTAGATTGTAAGCCACAGGCAGGGACTGCGTCTGTTTCTATGTTTTGTGCAGCACCAGGTCACACGTCTGGCGCTATATAAATGTTTATAATAATAATGAAGATGAAAATGAAGATGAAGAAGAGGGCCCAGATCATGGATCTGTGCTGTGGATCTGTCCCCTATCCTTATGTGCATGCCCTCTTCTCTGCCTCAATTTTTCAGTGCTTGGGAGTAGAGACTGGATACAGGGGCCAAATCCAGGCACTGGAAAGGGGCCACATTAAAAACATGCAGAGGGCCAAACTTGGCTCCCGGGTCTGAGGTTCCCCACGCCTGGTGTAAAAGCATCCAATGTGGAGGCAACAGAGTCGCTTCACTTGTTGGGTAACCCTGAGATATGTTTAGAAGAAGGTATTTGTCCATATGAAATGTGCCTGGCAGATGGGGTTTATAGAAGACAAAAAAAGACCTATTCAGACTCTTTTGTCTGTTTAACTCCATTTTAGCCATGACAACATCAAAGAAATAGAAATCTGGCACTCTGGAATTTTTGCATAATTTCACTATTTCCTTTCTCACTATGTTTGTCTGGATATGGAAATATGTCTATGGTTTTAATTTGTTCTCTATCAATCTTCTTTCTTATTTTCTTGATAAGCAGTAATAATATGAGTAATATTAATTAATGTATAGCCAATATTACCTAATAAAGCCAATAATTCCATAATAAAGGTAATTTTCTCATTTTCTTTCTTGTATTCATAAAAAAGCAACTACATTTAAGAGACAAATCTACCATTCTGTTTGACCATTTTCTGATAATCCATAATATTTGGTTAGGGCCAAATCAATGGCTGCCATCTTTACAGCCATTGATCGTTCAGGTATTGTGCCAACCCAATGGAACCAGGCAGTAGTAGTCCCGATATTTAAGAGGGGGGACAGATCAATTCTGGCAAATTATAGGCCGATCAGCCTGCTGTCTTCCATTAGTAAGTTATATGGCAAACATCTGGCTATGAAATTGATGGTTTGGATAGAGGGCTCTGCTATGATCTATCCTGAACAAGCAGGCTTCCAGAAGGGTCTTGTCAGTGGCTGACCATGGCTTGGTCCTGGTACATCTTTCTGAGAAATACAGGGCCGCGAATGGCCATCTAATGCGGCCTTTCTTGATTTGAGAGCAGCGTTCGATTTAGTCAACAGAGCTCTCTTGTGGACCAAGTTAGCTAATTCCACCATTGATAGGCGTTTGCTGTTCCTTATGCAGAAACTGTATGAGGATTCTCAGCTGGTAGTTAAACTAACCTCTGTAGGCCACGTGTCAGAGACGATCTCTGTGAAGCGTGGGGTCAGACAGGGCTGCATCCTTGCCCCGATATTGTTTAATCTATACTTCAATGACGTAGTTCCCTTGATGGCCTAATTACAGTTTTTTCCACCAAAGCTGGCTGAAAGGCATATTGGTTGCCTCCTTTTTGCTGATGACATGGTCATGTTATCACAAACTAGGGTGGGCCTTAATAGACAACTCCGGAGATTTGCCCAGAAAATAACATGGAGATTAACTACGAGAAATCCAAAGTATTGGTTTTTGCCAGAACACAGTATAATAATACCCATAACTGGAGGATTAGGAGTACCCAGATTCAGCAGGTTAGGCTGTTTAAGTATCTGGGTTTTCTTTATCATTGTATGGTGGGGGTGGCATCATCATATAAAGGGGGCAACCATAAAAGCTTTAAGATCTTCTCTGACGGTGTGTAGACTTTTGGTATAAACAGGGGGGACAGCCCTTAAGATGGCGATTCAAGTCTTTAATGCAAAGACAACCTCTCCATTCCTTTTTGGGGCTGAGTTGTGGGCCCCATTTGGTACAGCTTCCTTGGACCGGGTCCAATCAAAATTTTTACGTGCCATTATTGGAGCCCCCGGAGGAACTCCGAATGCAGCAATAAGGTTGGAGTTGGCCCAGCGCCGTTGGGTTTTTAGGGCATGGAGGGCGGCGCACAAGTTATGGCTGAGGGTCTGTAGTACTGGGAACATGGGCCACCTTGGTCTTTTGGGGAAGGATTCCTTCAGATCTAGTTGGATGGCCAGAGTTGAGGATCTTTTAAAGGTACTGGGTTTTTCCAGGGAATACCTCCTGGGGAAAGAAGGGCATGGGGTCCTAAGAGAGGTATTAAGCAGATGGCAGGACATTGACTAACAGGAAGAAAAGGCTAGGATTAATCAGTCTGGCCATTTGCATTTATATTTGACTATGGTTCCGGCCATTGATACCATGGCTTCATACCTTTCTTCCTGTCTATCTCATGGGGCCAAAAGGTTTTTTTTGGCAGCTTGTCTTAATGGCCTTCCTACTAAAATTCTTGAGGGGTGGTTTAAAGGGGTCCCGTACGCCCAGAGATTATGTCCCTACGATCAACTTGAGGCCAAAATGGCATACCATGTTCTTTTCAGCTGCCAGCTTTATAATAAACTCAGGGATTAAATTCTTAATGAATTTATTTTGGCCCTACCTGACAGATCACGCAATGCTCTGTTGTCTTTGGCTTTGGCAGATAGTGAGTGGGGAATTACCGCCAAAGTCAGTTCTTTTCTAGTACGGGCTTTTGCTTTACGCCAGTTATTCCTCGAATTTAAGATGCCAATGGATCCTTGAGCTGTTAATTAAATTTTTCAAGCACTTGTTTAGTTTCTCTTTTGTTTTGGGGATGTGAAGTTATAGTTTAAAAGACTATTTTTTGAATATGTCTGTACGTGTGTGTATTGTATTGTTGTTGGCTATGACCCTTGGGTCACGCTCAATAAAGTTTCATCAATTCATTCATTCGTTTGGTTACACCTTTTTACCTTTCTATCAGTAATTCAAGTCATAATCAACCTTTCCTCCCTCTCCTCTTACAGTTATTGTAGATAATTGGCTCAACTCCTATTTTTCTTTCTGATAATATTTAAAATAACTACAGGTGTTTTTACATGAGAGTGCTAGGGAGAGGAGTTTGTGGTCAGTGCATGGGGTGGGTGTGGGACGTACACGCACGGGAAGTGCATGGGGAGCGCTTTGCATGGCCAGCTCCCTGCATGGCCCATCCTGTCCAGTGCCACATGGCGGCTACCCAGTCCACGCATGAGACCCTCCAGATTTTTCAGGAGTGCTCTGTGCAGGGACTGGGTGGACAGTGTGTGGATCACAGGAGCACACTTCCCCATGCACCAACTTCAAACCAGCGTCTTTTCATGTGGACGGTAGGGAGCCATGCATGGAGTTGTCTTGTTTAAAAACACCCTACTTAGCTTCCAGATAGGCACATTTTTGTTGTGTAGAATTTGGGAATTTTAAGTTCTAATCTGAAATCTATAAAGAAGGTATTTGCGGCTCTAGAATGCATAGGGAAGCCGTTGTTCACATCTAGAAAGTGAGAGCAGATGTAGCGCAGGTTGAGGAGTCCAAGACTTCCTAGTTCTGAATTCTGCTGTAAGACTAACTTTGGTATAGCACTTGATAAATCACTTCTGTCATCGTATAAATGGACATAACTCCATAGATTTGCCATGAAAGTTTCACTCACTTTAGGCTGAATTTTGTTTCCCATGCTGCTCTGCAAGGAGAGAGTTTACATCGAGTAGAGTCTTGTACAACATTTGAATTTTTGTTTTTGTTTTTCTTTTTTCTTAGGATCAAGAGCTATATATATATTGCCACGTTTTTATCTGAAGCTATTAGTGGAGGAGAGAGTTGTGTATTTTCTCTTTGGTAATTTGAAGCTGATTGGTTCTTCTGAGTGATGCTTTTTGTTGTAGACACACATGTATTCACCTTTATAATATGACACTCTAATATGTTGGTTGCCAGCTAGCTCATAAATCAGACATAATGCATGTTGAAATTATTTTCACTATTTCCCATTTTCTAAGCCTTTTTTATTTGAATATATTTCTCCAGTGTTTGATAGTACAATGTGCTATATTTCCACCTAATGTTTGAAAAAAGCATTAAAATGTAAATTAGAATAACCGGCGCAATACAGTAAAGATCATTGCAAAAAAGGTTAAGAAACAACAGCTGTGCAGTTTCTATACAAAAGTGTATAGTTGTTTCTAGTAAATATGTATAGCCAGGTTCCACTGAGTGACAGTAAGAAGTGGAATCTTAGAAATAATACCCATCTAACAGACACTTCATAATGAAAACCTCTAGTTTGGGGTGTTTTATTTGTTTTTTTTTTAAAAGAACCTTGATGTTATGTAACCTTCTGGAACATTTTCCCTCCTGCTTAAAGGCAAAGAAGGAAGCTTCATGAGAGTTTAAAAACAATGAAGCTGCTTCTTTACATTAACATTCTCCTCCTTTGCAGCATCAGAACAGAAATGAGGATGGAAACTACAGAGCAGCACCTTCAAGGTGCAGCACCAGGTCTTTGAAACTGATAAGCTGAAGCTTTGAATTGGATTCTACTGACAGAGTTGATCCTTCAGAAGAGCTTTTTAAAGTGGTAAGTAGGAGAACAATACCCAGTTTCAGAATAATTGCATGTTTTACATTGTGTGCGCTTGCATGTTCATGCTATATTACTATACTGTGAAAGTGAATATGGTTCAATGTGTGTCTTGGACTATCAATGAATTAGAAAAAGATGTGCCTTGGAGAGGTGTTTTTAAGTACATGCCAAATGTAATGGTACAGTAGGAATTTAGGAAACCTCGGGGTTTATATTGGTATCTTAAGAAACTGGATTGCCTATTAGATTATGCTCAGCCCAGTTCTGATCGTGTTAGTTATCTAGTGTCTGAGTCTCTGGGTGTTTTCAGACAAAATGCTACTGTAGTGTGCATGGCCACCCATCTGATCTGACCAGATCCGACCACCTGCCTGAAGGGGGAGCAGCTGGATGTGTGCTCCTGCGAGTCATGGAGCACCCACTCTTAACCACCCCCAGAGCAATGCCGGGAAATACAGAGTACATCTTGTGGGGCAAGCCAAATGTGTGGCGGCTACCTCCATGACCACAGTAGCCATGCTGGGAGTGGCCCGTTCATTTAGCTGCCCACATGGTCCGTGTGTGTGGGTGGTCCACGGAAGGGCCATGCAGCTATGGGCCCCCCACCCCTTGGTCGCCTTGTTCATCTGAAAACACTGTCTGTGCATCAAGAGGGCACTGCCACTCCAGGTGGTGCTTATTTTGCTCGTAGATGTTGATAGCATGATGAGGTCTTGGTTAACCTGTTTTTCTATAGATCTCATTCTGCCTCCAATTTCTTATATAGAGAAAATAAATCTTATGGCCTGCATGGAAGAAGTATAGAAACTAATATTGTGCAGTTAACTCCTGGAACATTTATATAACTGGCCACCTCATTCATTTTGTATTGGGCCTGAAAGTCTGAGAACCTTTCTTTTCCTTTGGAATAACTAAGCTCATGGTCTTTTTGAGGGTTTTTTCTTTCACCGATTATGGCTTATGTGCCATATCCTCTGATATGGATTTTTGTGCTTATTGCAAGCCCAAAAGGCAAAGGCAACTTTCTGTTGCTTATTTGTCCCCAGATCTTGGGTCTACTCCACACTGCTGCAGCCCTTTTGAGACAATTTAGAATACCTTAGGGGCCTTTTAAAAATACACCTGATGCTCAGTCTTCCCATGGCTATTTTTTCAGTCAGGAACTATAAGACATAGTTTTGTCATGCCCCATTCCAGATGAACATTGTGGCCTCCTGCACAGTGGGCCGTGAAGTATGACAATGAATCGGAAGCTAGCATACTGCAGCTCTGTCCCACCAAAGGATCGGTCTGTGTAGGAGGAATCAGGGCTTGGTTACTTTGCACTTTGGCAAAGCAGCACAAAGCAATTGGAGCAGGACTGAGAATATGCGTAATAGGGTAATTTCAGACGTAATGACACCATGGTCAATCACAGTGAACCGCAGACAATCCCGTGGCGCAGTCAAAGAGCCATGAACATCTGATCAGCAGCATCCAGATGTTCACCATGGTCAATCACCCATAGGGGTCAAAGCCAACCATGGTTCCAGAGGTCAGGATGGGACCATCCCCGGAATCGTGGTGAAAGCAATTCCCACCAGGAAACCGCCAAACGGAACGTCTGAACACCAACCACCAGGCGGAATCATAACGAACGATCCCCAGCTGTGGCAAGAGCACGCAGTGTCACTGCCAGGCAACGAGCAGCACACAGACCGGGGAGGGAGATTTAAAGGGCACACAGCAGCAGGGGAACGTGGTGGGATGGAGCAAGATGGAAGGGAGAGGAGAGCGGAGGGCGAGCAAGGCAGTGGGGAGGAGGGGGAGGGGAGAGGAGGTGGCGGAGGAGTAGCATCAGCAGCAGCAGCTGGAGCTCGCTGCTCCTGAGGGGACAACCGGCCAGGGGATGGAGGCACCCCAAAAACAGGTAAGGAGAGCAAGGGGGGTCTGCACAGCAGCAGAGGGGCATGAAGGGGGGCGTGGGTCAGATGGACCCAGGACACTAACCCCCCTCCCCCTACGACCCACAGAGCCGGAAACGGGCCCGGGAGCTGGAGCCCCTAGAGGAGACCGGCGGAGGGGAGGTGGAGGATTAACTGCAGGAGGAGGGCACATGCGAAAGATGCCGGTACCAGCGAGGGGGGCAATGGGGGCACAAGGAGACCCAGGGCTTCATAAGGATCTGACGGTCCCTGGAGCACCAGGTGGAGCTTGCCGTGAGCAAGAGGAACGAGCATGTGTTCACAGAGATCATGCAGGACATGGAGGTGGCAGGGCACCACAGCACCAGTGCCGTTCCAAGGCCAAGGAGTTTGAGGGGGTACAAGGCCTTTAAGGACAACAACCGGCAGTCTGGACATGGAGCATGGACAGTCTCCTACTATGATGCCCTGGACCTCATCCTACACATGAAGGGCTCCATAGTTGCCCCACGACTCATGGGGAGCGCCGTGGTCCAGGGCAGGGAACAGGCTGATGTACCCCCACCCCTGGCAGTCCCGCACATAGGCTCTGACCCCGGGGACCCAGCCCCTCCTGAGGAATGCCCCAGGACCTCGGGGAGCAGCAGGCCCCCCTCATGAAGCAGCACCAGGAGCCCACAGCCACAGTCATACTCGGGTGGTTCTGAGGCCAGCACACTGGTCATCCTGAGCCAGTGCACCCGGGGGAGCACAGCCTCATGGAGGATCCAGCCTTGGAGGACTCTGAGGCAGAATTAGAAGGTAGGCAAGTGACTGGGAGGGCACACGGGCCATAGGGGGCATGCCCAGGGCTTGGGGGCCCCCACAGGGCACAGGCCCGTCCCCATGGCCCTCAGGTACCAGGGAAAGCAGGAAGAGGGTCAGGGTGCATGGTGCTCCCCCCTTCTTCCCATTCCCTTTCAGGTGTGTTTGCACCCAGGCGTGTGTGTGTGTTTTGTGTCCTGCTGTGTCCTTGGCTTCCCTGTCCCTGTTGTGTGTGCTGCCTCAGCAGCTTTTCTCCCGCCTCCCCCTCCCTTCCCATTTCCCTTGTGTGGGCATTGCCTTTTGGTGCTTTTGGCTTCATTTGCCCTCAGTCAGCCATGGCTGCCTCCCGCCCCGCCCCGGTGGCTTCTGGATGTTCTAATCACGGCCCAGAATCAGCGTTACATCTGTTGCGCTGCCCCAGCTGGCCATTTACTTGCTGTGGTCCTGCTCCCATCACGTCTGTTCGGGGCTGTCCTGGACCACGGGAGGGGGTTCGCTGGCTCGCTATGGTTGGGAATCCACTGTGGTGACCCAGGAGTACGTGACGTCTGAAATCACCCAGAGTCTCACCTTCAAGATTCTTCATGGCCTTCCTTCTCCCAAGCTTTCTGTCCTCATTTCCTGCTACACTACCACTCAGATATTTAGCTCCTCCTGACACCCTCTTTATCCCCAATATCTCCTTTTCCTTAGGCTGTATTCCCTCCTTCTCACATGCTGCCCCTTACACCTCAACAAACACATACGGCACAAGTACGTGCACATGAGACCTCATGAGTTCGTGTATGTATCCTTGTCTCTTCCTCTGTTCCCCACCCTTTGTCTCCCCTCCCCCCCCTCTTAGATTGTAAACCTGCTCAGGCAGGGACCGTGTCTCTTTCTTACAGTTGTAAAGTGCCAGGTACATTGCTTGCGCTATATAAATGCTTAATAATAATAATGCTCTCCTATCCAATCTTCAGATCCTTAATAACCTACCTCCTCTGTTAGGCTTTCCCTAGCTCCTCACCCTATTGTTTAGAACTGGTTGCTCATGGGTGGCTCATGTTTATTGTTTGTTTGTTTTCTTCTTCCTGGGCTTGGAAGCACTGGCTATTTGTGAGAATTTGCTCTGCTTGCTCTCTCGTGTGTAGTTTACCATGCTTCAAATAGAGTTGGTGTCATTGTCACTTAACTGTGTTGCATATAGAACAATCTTAAAATGTAGAGGCTTGTCTCCTTTTACCTCTATTACATTTTTTTAAATTAAAAAAGGAGATTTAACATCATAAAAGCAACTGAGTAAATTTGAATATACTCAAGTGTCTCTTTAAAATATAATAAATAATAATAATGATGATTCAATTAGAATCATATCAGTGAATTCACCTTGACTACAGCAACTTCCACCTCACCGGCCTCCCCAGCTCTGATCTCGCCCCTCCTCATCTCCGTTCAATGGTCCATTGCTGCTAAAGTCATCCACCTTGCCCGTCACTTTGACCATGTTCAGCCCCTCCTCTCCACCCTGCACTGGCTCCCTTTACGTGAAAGTATTCAGCACAGTCTCCTGGTCTTCACCTTCAAGGCTCTTCAGGGCCTTGCTCCCCCATATCTCTCCACTCTTGTATCCTGCCACACTCCTGCCCAGGAGCTTCACTCCTCCTCTGCCACCACCCTCACTTGCTCATGAATCCCTTGCTCCTCTAAACCTCTTTGCCCCTTTTCTCTTGCTCCCCCTCATGCCTAGAACTCCCTCCCTGGATACATTTGCTCTGCTCCCTCCCTCCCTCCCAACTTTCAAATCCCTCCTGAAAACCTACCTCTTCCATCAGGCCCTCCCTAGCTCATGATGAGTGAAATTATGTCCTCCTCCTCCTCTCTCAGAATCTAGTTCCATGGACGTAAATGAAACAAACGTCTCAACTTCATAAATGTACTCTTGTCTCTCCCAATGTTTGCCTCTCCCATGTCTCTTAGATCGTAAGCTTCTTGGGTGTAGGGACCTGTCTATAACTATTGATTGTAAAGTGCCAGGTACACAACTGGCACTATATAGATAAATAATAATAAATAATAATAGTAATAATAATAAATGAATAACTTATTTCTATAGTGGTCCACCACCAGATGGTGCTTGGAGCACTGTACAACATAAATATACAACATCAAATTCATTTAAAATATAAATCTCTATAAAAACAATTTTAAAAGGGGAAGGGTAGTGGGGAAGGACAACACACAGTAAGGGGACCCAACAGTGGAGTCTAAAAGCACCTGGAGAAGAAATAAGTCTTTAGTTCCTTTTTAAATGTGAGGAGGGAGGAATTAAGTTAATATACGTTGACTTTCAAAGGGGGTTTTAGTGCTTAAACGTTGTTTGTATTCTTGAAAATATCCTTTTAACTTAATTCAGATTAAATTTACTAGTGATTTAAAATTGAAGCCTTCAACAGTTTTAAAAAATGAATAATGTAGCATCCTACCAGCAAATGACTGTTTTGTGGCAATATGTCCTCGTATCTTTAATCTGTAACAGAAAGCTAGACAAGAGGTCCAAGACACAGAAGGTAAAGTGAATCAAAGGGACAGTAATTTTATGTGTAATACATTTCCTCCCCCTATTCTGCTCAAGTTCCTTGTTAGAAAAAAAAGTAAATCACTGTGGTTCTTCATTATAGGCACATGACTGCACCTACTGTAGCACGTTCAAGAATACTCTTTAAAAAAAAATTTTTTTAAAAATCCCAACTCTTATATTGTCACCTCCTGTTTTTCATCAAGGCTTTCCTGCTATTTGGAGTTACTCTTAAAGCTTCATATTCTGGAGTCCTGAATTTGAGCTTTCACTTAAAATATATTGTTTTTAAAAGAAAAGCTTTCAGCTCTCAAGGTTACAGAACCCCCCAAGAATGTGATCATAGTGTACCCTAAAGACTCAAACTCATACCAGACATACCACTCTTTTCCCTCTCTCCCTCCCAACCCCAATGTTATTTTTTAAAAGCAAACTCATGGTTTTATGTTTGTCAGGAGGGTGAGGGTGGGGGGAGAGATTGTGATTTTTGAAGACTTGAGGTTGACAATATTGCTTCTTTTAGGAGAGTGAGGAAAAAATTATCTGAAAATTATCTATTCATAGCAAGACCATAAGTTTGGCAGATATCAGAGAAGCAAAGAAAAGTTGCTTAATCTTTGAAACATACAAGGTATCAAGAAACTGAAAAAATGTGTTTTAATCTTTCACCAATTGATTTTAATTTAACTGAGAACATCTACCACCAGAGAATTTTTACTGAAGTTTCTGATCAAAATCTTAGCTGCCTAACAAGAAGGTAGTTTATTGTGCCCACATCAGATTTCTGGAATAGAAAGTTGCCTGACAAGGAAGAGAAGAGACATGATTTTTGGATTATTTTTTTTTAAATGTCATTTCAGGTCCAAGGTAAATTGTTTTAGTTGTTTTTGTGTGCTTTGGTGGAGGGTGATAAATGATTGTGTTATAACAGTAAATTTCTAGTATGGGAGGATAGTAGCTGAATGGCGCATTCTGGGGAAGCACATTCTCCTCATTCAGACTTTCCTCTGCTTTAAAGTTAACAGTCGGAGGAGAGGACCTGACCTGATTGGGAGGAGAGTGCCTATGCTGAGCTGGCATAAGATTCATAGTTCCCTTACATTTTCCTCTACCCTCTTCCTTACGCTTGCTAGGCCTGGTTGCCCGAGGGAGGGAAAATAAATCTTATTCTCAAATATTCTCAAAATTTCCCAGCTCTTTCCAATTGGGAGACAGTAGCACAGAGACTGTAGGGCACTGTTTCATAGCTTTTCTACTGGTGATATTAGATCATATTACTGTGTCACCAAGAGTGTTGGGATGGGAGAAGAAAGGTGAGCAAACTGAGAAAATCATTAACAAGATGCTTTGTTGCCAATAAAAAAAACTTTTAATAAGAGCTATGGTAATATCTGCATTCAACTACCTTTTCTCAGAGCATTCATTGCCTATGGAAGCTGAACAGAACATCGGTTGCTCTTAAGTGTGGGTATCTTCTTAGTGCTAAATTGTCTCCTGTGGGGGAAAAAAATCATCACAGAAGATGAGAGAGGCAGGAAGAGTTTACTGAAGAGTTTTTAGGAGCCTTTGGAGTTTTGAGTGGCCAAAGTCTCCCAATAAAAACTAGGGATGTGCGAACAGAATGGGGTTCAGTTGTTCGGCCGTTCAGTCCAAAAACTTAGTTTGGGTTTGTGGGTTTGGTCCCATGGAGTTCGGACCCCCCAGAATGTTCAGAAAGTTCGGCCACAGCAGAGGCTTGGAGCTCTCCAGGTGTGCCCGTGGGTGCATGGCAGGTCATCGGAGACTCAGCAGCAGCAGAGACCAGGAAGGCTTGGCACCCAGGCTTACCCAGGCAGGCAGGCTCAGCACATGACCCATGGGGGTGCCCATGGCACCATGCCTGGCCGTCTGAGACCCAGTGGCAGCAGCAGCAGAGGCTGGGAAGGTTTGGGGCTTGGTGGCTGGCCTGGCACCCATACTTGGCTGGGCATTGCAGGCTGCCAGGCATTGGTGGAGCAGCAGCAGACATTGGATTGCCTGGTAGCAGAACCCATGGTGCAGCAGAAGAGGACACTGGATTGCCAGGGCACAGAACCCATGGCACAGCAGAGGCAGCAGAAATGGGCATTGGATTGCCGGGGCACAGAACCCATGGCGCAGCAGAAGCAGCAGACATTGTATTGCCGGGGCACAGAACCCATGGCACAGCAGAGGCAGCAGAAGCAGCAGACATTGGATTTCCAGGGCACAGAACCCATGGCACAGCAGAGGCAGCAGAAGCAGCAGACATTGGATTGCCTGGGCACAGAACCCATGGCACAGCAGAGGCAGCAGAAGCGGAAATTGGATTCCAGGGCACAGAACCCATGGCATGCCATGGAATGATGGCTCCCCTTGATTGTAACGTAGGCCCCAGAACCCTGACAGTGGGTCCTGGGTCTGGAGTGGCTGCTTTATGATGCGGTGGAATGACAGCTCCCCATGAGCAGAATGATGGCCCCAAAACCCTGATGGTGAGTCCTGGGACAAGAGTGGCAGCTTCTGGATGAAGTGGATGGACAGCCCTCTCTGCCTGTAACGTAGGCCCCAGAACCCTGATGGTGGGTCCTGGAGCTGGAGTGGCTGGCTGTTTCTTGTTGTGGTGGAATGACAGCCCCAGAACCCTGATGGTGGGTTCCGGGACTAGAGTGGCTGGCACCCCTGCTCATCCGGGCATTACAGGCTGGCTGGTATTGGTGGGGTAGCGGCAGAGGCCCGGTCAGGGCTCGGTGGCTGGCACCTCTGCTCAGCCGGGCGTTGCAGGTTGGCTGGCCTGGAAGTGGGACACTTGCAGACAACTAGAAAGAAGGCTCCCTGTGAGTGGAATTACAGCCCCAGAACCCTGATCGTGGATCCTGGGGCTGGAGTGGCTGGCACCACTGCTCAGCCGGGCATTGCAGGCTGTCTGGCATCAGTGGGGCAGAGGCCCGGCCAGGGCTCAGTGGCTGCCACCCCTGCTTTTCCGGGCATTGCAGGCACGCTGGCTGGCATCAGTGGAGCAGCAGCAGACATCTGGCCAGGGCTCGGTGGCTGGCACCCCCACTTGGCCTGGCATTGCAGCCTAGCTGGCCTGGATTTGGGACACTTGCAGACAACTGGAATGATGGCTCCCTGTGCTGCTGCTGTTCAGTCTGCTGCTGCTGCTACTGCTAGGGCTGGGGGCAGGGATAGACCCCACCAGCTGAAAGGGGTGGCTGCTTCCACTCCCACCATCCCCAGGGGCCTCTTGTTGCTGCTGCCGCTCACTCTCAAGAGCCCACTCTGCCTGCTGGACCCTCTCCACTGGGTCACCCTTCCAGTGCCCATAGAGCACTGTCTGGTGTGCCACGCTGCCCTTGACCCTGGGGTCCAGTATGGTTGCCAAAACGTATTCTGCCCGTTTCAGGAGCTCTTCGAACCGTGCCTTCAGCCCTGCCTTCAGCTTCCACACCAGGTCAGCTGCCTCATCCGCCAGCTTCCTGCCCTGAGGGCCACAATCCCGCCCCTGGAGAATCTTCTCCAGCCTCCTGAGGAGNCGCTGTCTGACGTGCCATGTTGCCCTTGACCTTGGGGTCCAGCATGGTTGCCAAAACGTATTCATTCAGCTGCAGGAGCTCATCAAACTGCGCCTTCAGCCCAGTCTTCAGCTGCTGCACTAGGACCCACCACCTCATCCACCAGCTTCCTGCCCTGAGGGCCACAATCCCGCCCCTGGAGAATCTTCTCCAGCCTCCTGAGGAGACTCTGGACCAGAGGGGTCACCTGGCTGATGGTGGCCGTGGACGAGCTGATGGTCTCCGTCACGGCCAGGAACGGTCTGAGCACGAACACCGTGTGAGCCAGGATCTCCCATTCTGCCCCACAGTACCCTGGAGGTGCCCCGCTGTCCATCACCAAAACCTATTTGGCTAATAGTTGAATGGACCACCTATCCTCCAAGAACTTATCAAATCCCTTTTTAAAACTAGCTACACTATTGGCCTTGACCACTTCCTCTGGCAATAAATTCCACAAGTTAATTGTGTGCTGAGTGAAAAAAATACTTTCCCTTATTTGTTTTAAATCTGCTGTCAGTTAATTTCATGGAGTGTCCCCTTGTTCTAATACTGTTAGAGGGGGTAAATAATTGTTCACTGCTTATGTGATCCACACCACTCATGGTTTTATAGACTTCTATCACATCCCTTCTTAGATGTCTCTTCTCCAAGCTTAAAAGCCCCAACCTATCAAGCCTCTCTTCATACAGGAGCCGTTCCATACCCTTGATCATTTTTGTTGCCCTTCTCTGTACCTTGTCTAGTTCTACTATAACTTTTTTGAGATGGAACAACCAGAGCTGCACACAATATTCAAGATGCAGTTAGATTTATATAGAGGCATTACAATATTTTCAGTTTTATTTTCTATCCCTTTCTGCATAATTCCTAACATGGTTTGCTTTTTTGACTGCTGACACACACTGAGCTGAGGATTTCAGTATATTGTCCACAATGACTACAAGATCCTTTTCCTGAGTGGTAACTCCTAATTTAGAACCCTGCATTGTGTAGGGATAGTTCTGATTATTTATCCCTATGTGCATCACTTTGCACTTGTTCACATTAAAATTTCACCTGTCATTTAGATGCCCAGTCACCCAGTCTCACAAGATCCTCCTACAATTGCTTGGGTTTTAACTACCTTCAGTATCTTTGTCTCATCTGGAAATTGATCATCTTACTCTTAACTCCCTTCTCCAGATCATTAATGAATATATTAAACAACACCAGTCCCAGTACAGATCCCTGAGGCACTCCCCTAGTTACTCCTCTCCACTGTGAAAACTGACCATTTTGTCATACTCTTTGCTTCCTATCTTTTAACTAGTGTCCACAATAGGACACTGTCTTTTATCCATGACTCTTTAATTTCCGCAAGTCTTATGAGGGACCTTCTGAAAGTCCAGATATACTATACAACGAGCCCATCCGTATCCACATGCTTACTTCCGCCCTCAAAAAATTCCAATAGATTAGTGAGGCATGTTCCTAAATCCATGTTGACTCTTCCTCATTATGCCATATTTATCAATATGCTCAGTAATTCTGTTCTTACCCATTTCCACCAGTTTGCCCGGCACTGACGCCAGGCTCATCAGTCTGTAGTTTATTCCAGGTTCACCTCTGGAGCCCCTTTTCAATATTGGCATTACATTTGCTACCCTCCAATCTCCAGGCACAGTGGCAGATTTTAGCAATAGGTTACAAATTACCAATAATAAGTCTGCAACTTCATATTTGAGTTCCTTCAGAACTCTGGGGTGAATACTATCTGGCCCTGGTGATCTGTTACTATTTAGTTTGTCAATTTGCTCTAGAACCTCTTCCAGAATTGCACTTATTTGTGACAGTTCTTTCGATTCTTCAGCTACAAAGACTTGGTCCAGCTTGGGTATCTCCCCAACATTCTTAGCAGTGAAGATGGAAGTAAAGAAACCATTCAGCTTCTCTGTAATCTCCTTATTTTCTCTGAGTCACCCTCTGGTCATCTACTGGCCCACCTGACTCTCTAGAAAGCTTCTTGCTTCAGATGTAATTTAAAATATTTTTATTATTAAAAACTGCAGATCTAGTAGATTTTTGGCTAAGGTATGTAGAGGTAGACTTCTACCTGGTTGACTGTCCAACTGGGCTGCTGTTTTGGTTCTTTCGTCTCTTCCAAACAGCATAATTCTTGCAGAAACAAATTATTGTACCATAGGCAGCTCAGGAGCAGACACAGAATGAGCCCATAGGGAGGAGTTATTATTCCCAGATGAATGAATTCCTGGATGGATTTCTTAATGAAAATTTACCCTGTGTCTACAACTGTCATCTCCTCTTAAAACCCCCAAATTGCAGAAAGAGAGCAGTTTGGCTATTTGTTCCCTACATCTGCCCACATAGAAGAGGTTTCTATGTGGGCAGATGTAGATCCATTTAAGATAGTGCCCATTCATTTTGTTTCTAGGGATATTTAATGCATTTACATGCACATATTTTGGATCTGAAGTGTGATCTCTCCCACACAATTTATATATATGTAAAATATGCACTAGGAAGGAAAATTAACTTGGTTTGGTAATTAAGCTTTCTAGATCTCATTAGTATTGAGAGGAAAGATAGAGGCACAAATCAGTTATCTAAATTAAATTGTGAATTAGGCTAATAATATAATTTTGCATGCTAATGTGATAAGAACTAAAATACAATATCACAAAGTCAGTGGTAGGTTGCAGATCTATTTTTCTCTAACATTTGAATTCCAGTTTGCAGTGATGGTTTTGAAAGGCAAAACAATGGCTTTGCCATGAATAAACGCAAACCTCTTCCCAAAGATAAGTGAATAACCTTTTGGAAATGATGAAACCTTGAAATATACAGAGCTCTAGAATCCTTATTACCATAGGCTATTTTTAATTAATGTTTATCAGCATTTTGCAAGTGGTCCAAGAAGTGTAAAGCTCCAAGGCATGTGATTGAACAATGCATGGAAAATGTGCTTCAGTGCTTTACTCCTTCCCTCTCTTCACACCCACAAGGTGTTCAAGCGCGGAAAAATAGCATTTACCCACATTTACTAGATAACACTTTGTTATTTCAAAATGAAGATGTTTAGGGTTTTATCTTTTCTTGTTTAGTAAGGCAGCGGCTCATATTTCCATGCAATAAGAAAGAACCCCGACTTGTCATTATTCTGCTGCTTAGCATCCAATCTGTCTCTGGAAACTTGCCAAACTGATGGTTGGGAGAGGGGGCTGTTAGTAGTAAAGTGGGAGATTGCTTAGTCGTCTAAACCTCATGGACATGCTTGCATCAGACACTCGAATCTCCACTGGAGTCAAGGGACATTTTGCATGTCCAATGATCGGAAGAAGACATTTCAGGTTGATATATGTAGCCTTCCAAGAACCACATATTTAAATCCCAGATGGACTGATTCAGTTCATTCTTCCAATGCATCCATCCATCAATTAAGTAACATGCATTGCACTATACTTGTATGTGCATGTGGCCTTCAGTGGTAACAGAATATAACTTGACATACATTTCCTGCTTTAGTTTATATTATTGGTTAATGCAGCATAAGAAGTTTGACTTTTATTCCCATACATTCCCAGGAGCAGTGGTATTTCAGGCAGGTATATTGTCAAACACTTTGTGGTCCTTCAGATCAAATAATATTAACAAGGCATTTTATATACCTAACTTTAAAAAAATATTGTGGGGAGAAAAGAGTTTTTAAGATAAAGCCATCTCCATATACATACTTGCTCATGAGTTGTGTTGTAAGCCATCAAGACCTTGACCAGTTTTAACTGAAGTCATGAATGAGCAAAGTGACTTCCACGCAAGTTGGGTCAGGCACTATCTCTTCTGCTAACCACTCCCAACTACCAGTAGCCAGGAGTTTAAGCCCCAACTAGTTGGCATTTATGGCTCTAGATAAGAATGTATCTAGTTTCTGCTGAAAGCTAGTTATGGTGCTGGCTTTCAATTCCTCCTCTAGTAACGAGTTCCACAACTGTACTGTCTGCTGCCATTTAACTTCAGAGACTGTCCCCTTGTTCTCTTAGTGTGAGAAAGGACGAACAGCTCCCTATTTACTTTTTCCACACCACCCATGATTTTATAAAGGTCTACCACACACACATGCCTCCTGCAGACTAGATGTCTGCAGGACATCTAGGTATTATTTTAAATTGCAAGTTTTTGTTTTAAATTGTAAGCCGTCCCAAGCTGCTTTGCAGAAGGGGCGGGGTATAAAATTGTGTAATATTTATTGATTTATATTTATTTATTATTTATTTGTTGCCACTGTATTTTTGTGTGATAGCTTCAGACCTAACTTGTCTGTTTCCACTGCTATTCTTCTGATCCATTTTTACATAATTTGTATGATGCTCCAGTTAGATGACTAGCTGGTAAAACACAGGTGATTAATTTTTTGTTCCATCCTGCTGTAGGCTTACATGAGAGACTCTTCTTAAAACATCTTTGAGATAACAGATAAAGATGGCTGATTATACTGTTGTACTAGTCCCTTTAAAAACAAACACACACATTAAAGATAATTTCTTTTAAAATCCCATTGGGAATTTGACTTCTCCCTAAACTTGCATTCAGTAAAATACTTTGATAGCTTTTCAGTAAACACTTCTGTGAACAAGAACAGCTTGGAGAGCAGCTATAATGCATGGATTTATACTTGAACATTAGTATGCCTCAGTGAACTCAACATGCTAATTTCTACAACTTTTATTCAAGAACAACTATGGGTATTTTCAGACATTACAAGATCACGCTCAGCCACAGTGAACCACGGTCAATCCCGCGGCGGGGCTAAAGCGCCCTGAACATTTGTTCGGTGGCCGCCAGATGTTCACCACGGTCAATACCACATGGGGTCAAATTCAACCATGCTTCTGGACCTCTGGCCCGGACCATCTCCGAAAGCGGGGTCAAAGAGATTCCCACCGGGAACCAACAAAAAGTAACATCTGGATGGCAATCACCAGCCGGAATCAAGCAAAATGTTTCCCAGCTGGGGACAAAGCACGCAGTATCGCTGTCAGGACCTGGGGGCGGAGGAAGCCCCGAGGTACCGGCAGGGACACCGCACCCCAGAACGCCCCTCCAGAGGTATTGGCCCCAGCGCAGGAGACGCCCCCTGCAATCCTACCAGAGGAGAAAGCAGGGAATAGTGCAGGCCCCGATGCGGGGACAGAGGAATCCCCGCCAGAGCCCCGCAGAAGCAAGCCGCTTGTTTCGGCAAGACAGGGGGCGGGGTCAGGAACCACGCTGCGCCGCTCGGCGCGATTGCACGCTCTAAGGGGCGGGGCCAGGGATACTTAGGGGCAGCCGGCACACGCTTTCAGTGCCGGCGATCAGTATCTTGTGAAGCTGGCCCCGAAGCGTGTAGTAGAGACCAAGACGAATAGAGAGCAAGCGAGGCGAGAG
>QEPC01014254.1:6206833-6259624 GCA_003113815.1 Sphenodon punctatus | reverse complement strand
GGTGGTGGCATGGGTAAGCAGGTGATATAATAAATGAACGGATACCACAACCGCCTCCTGTGGTCAGTTCCGGAGCCCAGAGGTGTGGGGGGGGGGGTGTGTGTGGACCATGCCCATATAGGGGCTTGCCATGGGAATACCCCGGGCCTCCGGAGGGGTGGGCCAGGGGGTGGGCACCCTCACGCCTGGGCCTCCTGGCTGATGTGCTTGGCTAGGGCAGCATGGATGCGTTTGGTGTAACGGTACTCCCTCGGGTTGTCCACATTCACATACAGAGGCACGGGGACGGGAGGGTGAGTAGGCATGGGGTATTCGAGGGTGGCCCCATCGGCCTTGCACACATTGTGCAGCACACAGCAGGCACCGATCACCAGGGCCGAGGTCTCTACCGTGTAATCTAGCCGGCCGCCAGGCTCCTCCAGCGCTGCTTGAGGGCCCCAAACACCCGCCCGACCACAGTCCTGCTGGCACACAGGCGGGTATTGCCTCCACCGGGGTCCAGGCAGCCGGGTATACCTTCATCAGCCACCGGGTGAGGGGGTAGGCTGGCTCCCCCAGGATGCAAGGGGGCATCAGCACCCCCTCGATCCAGGCCATCCCCATGTCTGCAAAGTCCCCGTGGTACATCTGGGCATAAAAGGGGAAGATGGTCTTGATCTGGGCATCGTGGCTGCGCCTGGAGTTGCTCGTGAAGATATCTATGAACTGCCCCTGGTGGTCCACGACCACCTGCAGCTGCGGAGATGGATACCCATGCCTGTTGACATACTCCATGGCCTCACTCGCGGAGAGGCAGACGATCTTGATATGAGTGCCGTCCACAGCACCCATGCATCTGGGGAAGCCCCCAGCCGCAAAGCCGGCCATCATGGGCCCCTGATCCACCAGCTGGATTGCCCTGTCCAGGAGTATGCCCTCCACAGCCTCACAGACATCCCGGAGGATACAGGCCACAATGCTCACCCTGACACCGAAGTGCTGCGAGACGGACCAGCAGGAGTCGAGCCCCGGGGGTCTGCTGGCGGCCCTGATATAGACTGGGATGGGTGGTGCCACCCCCGGCTTCCTGTGCCAGCTCCAGCAGGGCGGGTGGCCCGGGGCAGCGGGTGTGCGGTATTGAGTGCACCTGCTGTCCCTGCCAGGAGCCATGCACACAGTCCGGCGCACGCCCAGGCATGCAGGCTGCAGCTGCATGTCTCCTGTCATCACCTCCCATCTCTCCCTGTTGGCAACATCATGTCCTTGCTGGCCTGATTAGTATGTTGACTGTCCTGTCTGTGTACTTGGTTCCTGCAGCTGTGCTGGGTCTGCACGCCTCGCTCTGTTGCCATGCATTGTTGCGGCCTGTGGCTTTCTCAACTGGCCTTGGTGCCCCCCCAACCCCCCTCCCACCCCTGGAGGGAATGTGGACCCCCCTGTCCATGGTGTTATTCTCCCTGGCATGCTGGACCATGGCTGGCTGTGCTTCCACCAGGCTCCCGGCCCCCATGGGGCCCCTCCATCTGTGGTCCTTCCGTGAGACCATGGCCCTGTGTGCCCTGTGGCATACCCTGGTGGTGCAATTGCTGCTGAGTTGCCCGGACAGTCTGTCAGGTGCTTATGTGAGCCTGAGCTCTGGCCTTCATTACTTCGGCTATGAGGTGAGCACCTGGGATTGCCGACTGCATGCTGAGACACTTGGGCTGGTTCCTTTTCCCAATGGGCGCATTCCGGAGATGAGGTGCTTGCATGTGGCTTTGTCTGCAGCGGAGACCATGTCCGCCCTGTCTGTGTGCAGCCTGGCCGCCTACACGGTCTGTCTGGCAGAGGGGGGCCCTGCCATGGCCGTGTCCTATTTGGCTGTGTGCATGGGGCCCGTGGGTACCAGCGCTCCCATGGGGCAGTGTATCACTGGCTGCTGGAGCTGGGTTCCGTGGCCCCCTGCTGCCGACCGCTGCGTTTCCGAGCCTACCACGGCGGAGCTGTCGGCGCTGTCTGGTGTGTGGTCCCGTACCGATGTGCAGCTGGATGTCTCCATGCAGGATTCCTTCAAAGCTTACTACCTGATTTCCCACCACATGTCCGTGCAGGGGTACCACCGGGGTATGCTTCATTGGCCCCACCTCATTCACCAGGCAGGCCACCCGGCCCCTGGGCCCTTCGTGGCCCCCAGCAGCTGGCTGTGAGTTCCCCTGTGCCTCCCGAACCCCTGTTTCTGGCCCCCGTGTGGACTCCCGGCTCCGCCCTGCTGCCATGGCCTGCTGCCTGCTCCGTCCTTGCTGTCCCGGCCGTGCTGCTGTGCTGCCTGCTTCCTGGGATGTCGCTGCCCCTGCCTGTGGCTCTGGGACCCCTCCAGACCCCCCCTCCTGGGTCCCCGTGTGATCTCGGAGTGCTGGGGCCCCTGGTGTGGGCCCCTGTGGCTTCCTCCCAGGGAGGGATTGTGTGACTTTGGACCTGCTGCACTGCCCTGGACCTCTTGTCTCCCCTCCATTGCCCCCTCGCCGGCGCTGAGGTTCTGAGTGTGTCTCCTGGACTGTTCCCAGCCCGCTCTCTGTTCCATGTGTGCTCCCGCTGTGCCTGGTCTGCCTGGGGCCCCCCGTTCCAGGACTGCCTGTGTTGCTGTGGGGGTGCCCGTGCTGGCTGTTCTGTATTGGGGACTCTGGTTGCCGTTGCCTGTGTCCCGCTGTGCCCCTGTGCCATGTCCCCCCCTCTGCCCTGTCCCTTGTCCCCCGCTTCCCCCCCATGCCCGTTGTGCCTTGTGTGGTGTCTGTCCCGCTGTATCTTCTCCCCCCCCCTTTTCCTGTCCGGGTGCATGTGTGCCCGGGCATGTGCGTTTGTGCTGTGTGTTCCACTGTGCCTTCGCTGTCTGTGTGCCTGTTGTGTGTGGTACCTGGGCAGCTCTTCTCCCTCTCCCCCCTCCCTTCCCATTTCCCTTGTGTGGGTGTTCCCTTTTGGCTTTGTTTGCCCTCAGGCGGCCATGTCTGTGTCCCGTCCCTCCCCGGCTCCTTCTGGGTGTTTTGATCACGGTCGGGAATCGACGCCACATCTGTTGCGCCACCCTGGGCCATGATCTGATGACCTGATTCCCCGCCGTGATCCTGCTCTCGTCACATTTGTTCAGGGCTTTTATTGACCACGGGGGATGGTTGTTCGGTTCACCACCGCTGGGAATCCACTGTGGTGACCCCAGACCACGTAACATCTGAAATCACCCTATGCTGTGATATTTGTTTTCTTTTACTATATATGATTGTAGTATAAGGTTTTAAGTCACTGGAGAACACATTCTGTATTTTGTAACGATAGCATAGCATAGCATAGCATTTTAATTTATATCCCGCATTCTCTCAGAAAAGATTCGAGGCAGCTCACGGCACAATAAATACATCCCTGTGTTTGTTATCCCATGCAGGGGACCCAGCACAAAGAAATAATAACAATATACAAAATATCAGCTCAATACAAAATACACGCCCCCCAACTGATGACCTCACTTCCACCAATGCATCCACAATTCAGCAATCGGTCCCACCATTAAACCTTCTATCCCCTGCTGCCACCAGGGAATCCAACCGACTCCACCCCCCTCTCACTGGGGGGAGCCGGCCCCACCAGCCTCCTCATCAGTGAAACAACACCACCCCCTGTACAAGACAAAACCCGCACAATCTCCCACCTCTGCTCCATGACCCAGCCAAAAAGCAGAGCCAAGGATGCAAGTGATAAACTGAATTCTAAAAAGCTATTCTCCGTTATACATTTTTTCACAAATATTTTATAAGCTTGTTGAATTTCATTAATTTGTTCTGCAGAAGGCTAGCTCTGAACTTATTATACATGCAGTACATGTTCAAGATGGAGTCAATTCATAGGATGATATATGCAGATATTTTAGCAGAAAGTGGTTTGCAAAACATACATTATATTATCATATATAATAGATACATATAGGGCTTTTTTACATGAATGGGTGGAGTGGATGGGTGTTTTGCTGCAGTGGATGGAGGTGGTTGTGTGGCCCTTTACATGGACACACGCCCACCTCCACCCGCGGAGCCGCCTCCGGTTTTCCGGAGAGCTCTGTGGGTAAAGATGGGTGCGCGATGGGTGGAGGTGGGTGTTCTGCGGGCGCGCGCGTGCACCCCCACCCATCCTGCTCAGCGTTCACATGGGTGAACACCAAGCGGACACCCATCGCCCCAGTCACTGTTGGCCATATACACGGAAGCTACCCACCCCGTACACCCGGGGGGGAGGGCGGTCCATGTAAAAACAGTCATAGCCACATGTACACCATGAGGAATGTTTTTATTACCCTGATTTGATTCAAAATTGTCCCCCTAGTGGTTTGTGTTACTGTAAAGTTCTATCACAGAGCAAGCAATAATGAAAATAACTCATTAATGACTGTTTTTGTTTGGCCTTACTCCAATACCTGCTGCTTGGTGTCTGCTGAGTAGATAGTCTGTAGCATTTTTATTAATCTTCAAGATTGGACATCAAAGATTACCTGGGTTTCTGTGGTCTAATACATTCATAACTTGTCTTGAATAATAACATCATACAGAGCTAATAGCAGTATTAAATCTAAAATATTATAGCATTTCCTCTTTGTCGTTATTTATTTATTTTTAGTACAGTGACATATGTGAAGTAAAGGAACTGGACTTCTTGGCTTCATATTGTTAAATCGGCTATTGCCAACTTGGCAGTAATTGAGGTTGGGGATAATAAAATCTCATGGACTGAATTTCTGACAACATGATCTGGATATCTTCCTAGATCCAGGGTGTTAAACATTCACTGACTAATAACCTAAAGGGCCTCTTTGTGAAGAGCTGGAGATATGTTTTTACCAATATGTATAAGAATTAGGTATACAGCTCTAACGCATGGGAATTGGGTACCTGGTTTTACAATAGCTTTGATTTAGTGATTGACTTTTGTTTTACGGATGTGGAAGAACTGAGGTTCAGTAAAATGAAACTGAAATACATACAGCATTTTTTTGACTTGAAACAGGCATGTGGAACTTCAGGTTCATGGTTGAATTTTATTTGACCCCTTTCCAATTCTTGGTTCTGTCCCACTGATCCAGTGCCTACTCTCAAACACTGAAAGAGTGTTTGACTCATGGGAATGGAGTAGAGATTAAGGCATGTGCTCAAGAATATATGGATTCATGTGATAGATGCATGATATGGACTCTCCCCTTCCTTCCCCTACCTGGAGTTCAGCCTTTAAGCATCCCTGGCCCCAGCTCCTATTTGTCCCAAGAAACTTGTCCTAATTTTCAAAGTGGCCCAGAGGAGGGAAGAGGCTTTGCTCCTGGGTTGGTTAGTTTGTTTAATCAAATTTATATGCTTCCCTTTTCATTATGGCGCAGGATGGCTTACAATCAATATTAAAAACATCTTTAAAAACCCCTTTAACCTTCCCACAACCCTTCCCTAACTCCCCAACCCTATCTCTTCCTGCTAAATGACTGGTCAAAGAGAAAAGTCTTACATTGTTTCCAGAAGTTGAACAGGCTCAGGCTTAGATAAATCTCCAAGGGGAGGGAGTTCCATAACTCTGCATGCCCTTGCTGAGCAGAGCAACTCAGAGGTGGTGATGGGACACGAAGGAAGAAGTGGTCTTTCAGATTCCTGGGGCCCAAGCCATTTAGGGCTTTATAGGTCAAAACCAGCACCTTGAATTGTACCTGAAAAACTATTGGTACCCAGTGCAAACTCTGGAGTATTGATATAATGGACTCCCGGCAACCTGCCCTAGAGAAGACAGTCCACTGCACTCTGCACCAACTGCAGCTTCTGAACAGTTATCAAGGTCAGCCCCATGTAAGGCACACCACAGTACTTTAGTCTTTAGTTTATGAAGGCATGGACAATAGTGGCCAAATCCGAATTGGATAAAAAAGGTTGCAGCCTTCTTACCAGAGGTAATGGTGAAAAGCACTCCTGACCACCATGGCAAACCTGGCAATCCAGGCACAGCAATGGGTACTAGCGCACCCCAAGTGCAAGTATAAGTGACCAAAGGAGGCTGGACTCCATCAATAACAGGAGTCCCTACGTCTTCCAGATCACAGGCTGGCCCAACCATCACCACTGTGGTCTTAACATAAGAAGTGCCATACTGGGTCAGACCAATGGTTCATCTAGCCCAGCATCCTGTCTCTGACAGTGGCCAATCACGGTGGCTTGGGAGAAGCACTCAACAGGTCACAATGGGGGATTCATTCCCTGCTGTTTTCCCCCAGGTCCCGTCATGTTCTCTGATCCTGTCTGACTAATAACTGCTAATGGATCTGTCTTCCAGAAACTTGCCCAAACCTTTTTTAAACTCAGCTATATTACTGGCCTTACCACAGCCTCTGGCAGTATTATACACTGAGTAGGGATGGGCAAACGTGGTTCAGAAGTTCAGAGTTCGGACTGAACTCGACCAGTTCGGTCGACCGAACCGAACTTCCAAACCGAACTGAATTTCCAAACTCAGCTCTGTTCGCCCATCCCTAAAGATAATATTCCATTTAGTTCAATGGGGTTTGAATTTCCGAACTTTGTTCGGAAGTTCGGAGTTCAGACCGAACTCAAATAGTTCTGTCGACCGAACCGAACTCCCAAACCGAACCAAATTTCTGAACTGAACTGAACCGAATTTCCAAACTTGGTTCTGTTCGCCCATCCCTAACACTGAGTGAAAAAATATTTTCTTTGTTTTAAACTTGCCACCCATGAGTTTCATGGAGTGTCCCCTACTTCTAGTACTAGCTGAGAGGGTAAATAACTGCTCCTTGTTTATTAGTTCCACCCCACTCATGATTTTATAGACCTCTATCATATCTCCTCTCAGTTGTCTCTTTTCCAAGCTGAAAAGCCCCAACCTACCAAGCCTCTCCTCATATGGGAGCCCTTCCATGCCCTTGATCATTTTTGTTGGCCTTCTCTGTACCTTTTCTAGTTCAGCTATGTCTTTTTTGAGATGGGGTGATCAGAACTGCACACAGTATTCCAGGTGCGGTCGCACCATTGATTTGTATAGAGGCATTATGACATCCTCAGTTTTATTCTCTATCCCCTTCCGAATAATTCCTAACGTTCTGTTTGTTTTTGTGACTGCTGCTGCGCACTGTGCTGTGGATTTCATTGTATTGTCCACAACCACCCCCAGATCCTTTTCCTGAGTGGTAACTCCTAGCTTAGTACCCAGCATTGTGTACACCTAGGATGATTTTAGACGTTATGGGTGCCCGAATCACCACAGTGGATTCCCAGTGGTGGCGACCCGTCTAACCACCCCCTGCAATCAAGAAAGGCCCCGAACAGACGTGACAGGACTGGGACCATGTCAGGGGATTGGGCCACCAGACCATGGCCTGGGGCAGGGCAACAGATGTTACGCCAATCCTGGGCCGTAGTCAAAACACCCGGAAAGCTCCAGGGAAGGGCAGGACACAGACATGGCCAACTGAGGGCAAACAAAGCCAAAAGTGCCTACAGGGAACTCCCACACAAGGGAAACGGGAAGGGAGGGGGAAGAGGGAGAAGAGCCACCGAGTCAGCACACACAATAAGCACAGGGAATATGAATGAGGAACACACAGCACAGACACACGCCAGGGTGCACAAACACCTGCATGGGAAAGGAAGGGAAGGGGGGACACAGTGGGACAGACAACACACACGACACAACAGGCACAGGGGGTAAGGGGGGGCAGAGACAGGGGGAAGGGGGAATCTGGGCAGGACATGGGGAACGGCAACCAGACCCCCACAACAGCACAGCCTGCACGGGCACCCCTGCAGCTACACTGCCAGTCCCAGAATGGGGGGAACCTGCAGGGGCACAGCACAGGCACAGGGGGAGGCCACACGGTCCAGGGAGTGGCCCGGGAATGGTCCAGGAAGTTCTCAGGGAGCCCATGCACCAACCAGGGGGCGATGGATGGGTGACTCAGCTCCAACAGGCGGTGATAGATCGCCTCGCAGGACTGCTGGTAACCCCGGGCCCCATGAACATAGCCAAAGAAGGACACATCCAAGGCAGGACCCCCCCTCTGCCAGACAGGCTGTGTAGGCAGCCAGACTGCACACAGAGAGGACGGACACGGTCTCTGCTGATGACCACCCCACATGCGAGCACCTCCGGGATGCGTCCGTCGGGAAAGGGACTCAGGCCTAGCGTCTCAGCATGCAGCCAGAAGTCGTGGGTTGGGGGGGACTCAGGGAGTCATGGGGAATGGGGGATGTACTGGGAGACAATGGGGGAGGGGGGGTTGGGNTGGGGCTGGGGGGAGAGGGGTGGACTGGGAGACATGGATGGGGAGGGGGTGGACTGGGAGATGCATGGGGGAGGGTACCAACAGATGTGAAGTGAACCATGTTTTGGGGGACAAGTGGAACTCCTCACTGCTGCTTTTGTGGTGTGTTGAGGATAATATGGTTGGCTCAAGATATGGTTTCGGTGGTGGTTTGCTTTTGCTTGTTGTGTGTTTGCCGGTGCACTTCTGGTTTCCCCCCTCCTCCTCCAGACATGTGCAAAGGCCGTGGCCATTTTTGGGGACCTCACTGGCCATGACTACTCTGGGTTAAAATTGGTCCCTTTCCTGTTTTACATGTAAATTGTCTGCTTTCTGTTTTCCAGGTGGGGAACCTAGGGGATTGGATGGAGGAAGGGTTTATTAAAAAAAATATCTAATCTTTGCTGGAATGTTCCTTGCATTTTAAAATGACCCCACTCTTTGCAGTTTGGTGGGATGTTGTGAGTAGAGACAAAATGGTCTCCACCTCTCTAGTAGAGAGGTCATTTTGTGAATTTGTGTGTCTACTGGTCATGACTACTCTTTTATAAAATGATCCTCCTGACCTCCCATTGCTGTTTTACATCTTCTCTCTGCTGCTGGAATGTTGTTTGGTGGCAATGCAGGCCTGCAACAGAGCAAACTTTTTAAAAAGGCCTGTCTGCTTCGACAGGCATTTTGCTGTCAGGGCCAGTTTTGCTTCAGTGCCAGCCTGCAACAGGGAAAACCTTTTCTTAGACAGGTGTTTGGCTGTTGGGGCTAGGGGGTAGCCACTAGGGATGCTGGTCTCACTGGGCCAGTTATGCTTGCAGTGCTGGCCTGAAACAGGGAAAACAGTTTTAAAAAGGCCTGTCTGCTTGGACAGGCATTTGGCTGTTGGGGATAGGGTGTAGCTACTAGGAATGCTGGTCTTGAAGGGCCAGTTTTGCTTGCAGTGCCAGCCTGCAACAGGGCAAACTTTTTTTAAAAGGCCTGTTTGTTTGGACAGGCATTTGGCTGTTGGGGCTAGGGGGTAGCTAATAGGGATGCTGGTCTTGAAGGACCTGTTTTGCTTGCAGTGTCGGCCTGCATCAGGGCAAACTTTTTTTAAAGGCCTGTTTCCTTGGACAGGTGTTTTGCTGTCGGGGATAGGGTGTAGCTACTAGGGATGCTGGTCTGGGTGGGCCTGGTTTGGTGGCAATGCAGCCCAGCCCTGAAACTAGCCAAACTTCTTTTTAAAAGGTCTGTTTGCTTGGATAGGCATTTGACTGCTGGGGATACAGTGTTGATACTGGGGATGCTGGTTTGGATGGGGAGTGTTTGGTTGCTATACAGGTCTGCAACTGCTCTCCTTGTGAACAGAGGAGAAAGTAGGTAGGAGCATGGCAGAAGAGAAGGCTGCAGGCAACAAGAAGACCCCTTTCCCCTGTCCCCCACTGAACCCACCTCTTCCCCTTCCTCTTCTAGTGCACCAAAGCCAAACCCTTTCCCTCCTACTTCTCCTCTGTCCTGTCCTTCTCTTCCCTTTCATTCTCTTCTGATTTGGCTTGTTGTTGGACAGGGAATTAACTGAGTCTTCCCAATTCTCCAAGCCAAAGGAAGGCTTGTCCCAAAGCCTACACCTTCAGAAGACTACAGGTGGCCAAGGATGCCATGAAAATCAAGGATTCAAGGGTTCAGGATAAAGGTAGGTGATGGCAACATGATCTATTTTTAAAAAACCTACTATGGTTAATTTGGACCCGGTGGGAAAGAGTGAGTGGATGAGACCCCAGTAGGAGGGCTCTCTATCCCCCGGTGGCAGTGCTTCACACAGCAGCATTCCCAGCGTTAACTAATGTAATGTCCATCCAATGTTAACCCTGGGAACTCCTTGCTGCTGGGTTATGCAATGTCACTGGCCTACCGTTGCCTTGGCTCCACCTACCATTGTCCTGGCTCTGCCCCTAGGCCAGGCTCTGTCCCTAGGCCCACCCGTGATTTTGCTACTGGCAGCAGGTTGAACCCGCCCACAGCCCCACCAGCCTCCAAACCCACCAGCCGCCACTGCTTCTAGGGAACTGAAGAACCATCTGGAGGATAATAGAGCACTGTGAAGCTGTTCTCAGTACTTACGAGGAAAAGGGACTTTGACAGAGAGCAAGGGTAACCAGATCTGTATATGAATGCTAGAAGTTTAAAAAGATGAAATAGAGTTATTGGGGCCAATTCCATGCCCTGCGGATCCTGCACACGTCCACACAGGAACCTTGTGCACTTCCATTGCAGGCACACTGTGAGGTGTGAAAATCATATACATGCAAAAGCGAGGTGTGCACAGGATCCGTCGGCCATGGGATTGGCTCCAGTAGTGTTAAATGAGGATACTGATATACATTTCAGAAACCTGGTGGAATGAGGATAATCAGTTGGGCACAGTAATACCAGGGTATAAAATCTATAGGAAAGATAGAAGCAATTGCAATGTGGTGATGTATGTCAGGGACAAAATGGAGTCCAGCATAATAAGTATTTTAAAGGAAGCAAATTGTACCTTGGAATTTCTATGGATAGAAATTCCTTGCTTAAAAGGAAAGTGGGAATATGAAATCATCCAAATGATCAGGATGGTGACAGCAATGAATAAATGCTAAGGGAGATTAGCCAGGCTGCAAAAGTAGAAAGCACAATAATAAGGGGTTATCTGAATTATATTAACTGGGCAAATGTCACGTCAGGCCGTGTTTCAGGGAGAAAATTTTTGGACACAATAAATGACTGCTTCTTGGAGCAGCTAGTCCACAAATGCACTACAGGAGAAGCGACCACAGATCTAGTCTTAAGTGGAGCTCAGGAACTGTTGCAGGGTAACAGTAGTGGAGCCACTTGGAAATAGCAACCATAATATAATTAAATCCAGTATACTTACAGGTGGCAAATCACCAAATAAATTTTCCTCACTATCATTCAACTTCAAGAAGGAAAACTACACAAAAATGAGGAAGCTAATCAGGAAGAAATGGAATGGACCAGTTGTGGGGATCAAAGGTCTTCAACAGGCATGGAAACTGTTTAAAAAACACCATCCTAGAGGCCCAGATTAAATGCAAACCACAAATCAAAAAAGGAAGCAAGAGGGCAAAACACTTGCCAGCATGGCTAAATGGAAAAGTAAGGAAGGCTATTGGAGTCAAAAGGAAGTCTTTTATAAAATGAAAAACTTGTCTAACTTATTAAAACAGGGAGGAATAAAAGTACTGTCAGCAAAGCGTAAATCCACAATCAGGCAGGCAAAGGGAATTTGAAAAGCAACTTCCTAAAAGTGGTAGATCTAGTAGTAAAACATTTTTCTGGCACATCAGATATTAGAAACCTGTGAGTCAGTTGGGCCACCAGACAATCAGGATATAAAACGGGAGCTAATGGAGGACAAGGCCATTGCAGAGAGGCTCAGTTAATTCTTTGCATCAGTCTTCACTGCAGAGAATGTTGGGGAGATACCTACACCAGAAATATTCTTTACTGGTGGGGAATAAGGCTGAAACTCAATCTTGATACTTTCAAAAATCTCATTGAGAATTGGGCTCTTGATGAGCTTTTCCCAATTGAGAACGAGTTGAGACTCAGCCATTCTCAACAATATTTTCAACGAGATTCTCTGGAAACCTAAACCACTGTGCATGCACAATATTGCCACTGCGGCCATTTCTACAACAAAGGCACACCGAGGCATTCTGGGTGAATGTCCCATGATTATTGAACTCTCCACTTTGAGATTTGTCTAAGCCTGAGCCTTCTCATCTTCCAGAAATGATGCAAGACCTTTTTGTTTGGCCAGGTTCTTGGTGGGTGGAAGGGCTTGTGGGAAGGGGGCGGGAATATAAATGTTAATTTATATTTAAATGTATAAATATAAATGTATTATTTATAAATAATGAATACGTTTTGCAGAGGATACAAAATTATTCAAGGTAGTGAAGACCAAGGGTGAACTGTGAAGAGATGCAAACAGATCCAGGATGCTTAGGAGAATGGGCAACAAAATGGCAGAAGAAATTCAATGTTGACAAGTATAAAGTGATGCACATAGGGAAGAGTAACACTAATCTCAAGTACACAATGTTGGGAACTAACTTAGGTGTCCCTAAGACCCTTGGAGTCCTTGTGGATAGATCAGTGGCTCAATGTGCAGCGGCAGTCAAAAAGGCTGACCACATGTTAAGGGTAGTTAAGAAAGGAATAGAAAACAAAATGGAAAATATAATGCCAATATATAAATCTATGGTGTGACCAAACGTGGAATACGGTTTCCAGTTCTGGTTGCCCCGTCTCAAAAAAGACATAATGGAACTGGAAAAGGTGCAGAGAATAGCAAAAAAATAAAAACAAATGATCAGAGGCATGAAGCGGCTTCCATATGAGAAAAAGCTCAGCAGGTTAGGGCTCTTCAGCTTGGAGAGAGAAAAGAGCTGAGTTCCTACAAGAACCTTCACCACAGAACAGGGGTAAAAGTAAAGTTCTGCAGGTAAAAGTAAAGAATTGCAGGTAAAGTTCACTATGTATGCATGCAAAGACATCTTCAACCTTCAGTGTATACAAAGATATATAAAGTAGAACAATTAGTGTGGTGATTCTATCAGTAGATGGGGTGGCCTCATTTGGGGTTCCTGCTGACAGTGTGGGGACCTCGGACTTAAATGATAGTAAAATAATAGAGACTCTCACAGACAAGATAACAAAAGGGAGATTTCTGATTTGAATACCATTTGGGTTGCAGCAGAAATGGTTTTCCCTTAGCACAAGCCAGTGTTAAATACCTGGGTGGTTTGGTCTTGAAATCTTTATTCTCCTGCCACAGCTGTATTACCTGCTCATTCACAAATACAAATGGCTCTAACCTTTCATGGTCACTTTTATGACCTTCCTTTCCTTGTCCTACTTGTGCATCTCACAGCTGTGTTCATCTCTCCATACCAATCTGACATGTCTGACTCATGCAAGCACCATCTGAAGTTATGATAGAATGTGCAGTTGCCTGTATATTTCTATTTCTAACTCTGCAGTCAAAGAAACAATTTTTGTGTCTCCTAGGACTATTTTAGAGGGGAAACAAGGATGTTTTGTTAACTGAACTAACCTTTTACTCAGGAACAGTCATAGAAATTTCAGTCTTGCAAATGAGACTAGCCTCTTTGGGCTGGGAAAGCATTATCGTCTAAAGGAGCAAAAAATTGAAAGGTTTATGCCAGAGACCTTGCATTTTTCACTGAGAAGCTCCTTCTGATCCTTAGAGCTACCCTTATATTTCTAAAGATTAGAATAAAATCACATCTTTATCTGTCTACACCTGTAGCTTATTGAAGTTGTGTAGTGGAAGGAATACAGCTTGCTGGATAGAAAACAACAATTGAGATTCAGCCAGGGCTACTTGTTTCTGTTCATGGTTCTGTCAGTAGATTTCTATATGACCTTTGGCTAGCTACTCAACCTCTGTGCCTGATTTTCCAAATCTCTAATGCAGTCTGAAATGCTGTTTGTGCCATGAAACTCTCTGGGGATAGCTAGTGCCCATGCTAGCAGTGAACACACAGGTGGGAGTCCCATTCATTTCAATTAGGCTTTTAGACCTGCATTAATTGCTAGTGTGGGCATTTCCCCCTCTCCCTCACCTCCCATGGAGGATTGAGCCACTTTAACTTCTTTAACTTTTCCCCTTTGTCCCTTTGTGCCAGCATCTATTGCATCTTTCCTTAGTTAGATTACAAGCTCCTTGGGAAAAGACTACCTTGGTTATTTATACAGCAATATTAAACTATTGCAGGCACTACTGTAATACTATAAAGAGAACCTTGATTTCAAAGCCTCACCTATCAGTCTCACTAAAAATAAAATTGTGCACACATGCACACACGCTATACATGCATGTTTTTATATCTACTATTAAAGCATTGTTTTGATGTTTTTCAATGAATGCTCACCTGTTTCCCCAAAATGCTATTCTGCATCTTTACCAGAGTTAACTATTATTTCCCTCCTTGACTTGTTCCGTTACCCTGATTTACTATGGCTGCTTTTAGATGAGCGGGCCAACATAGTGGATTGAAAAATCCACTTTTAGAAAAGTCATGGAGGGCATTTACATGCACCGGAAGTCACCAGCTGCCATTGGAAACAGCTGGGACCAGCGACTTGCACATTATTTTTAAATGGGCCACTTTTAGATGAACGGGCCAATGTCTTATCTTCACTTGAAGTGCAAGCTCTTCAGAGCACAGGCAATTACACACTAGCACAATGGGGCTCTGATCTTTGTTGGACATCTGGTCATTTCTATAATGAACATAAATAATATTTTCTTTGAGACGAAAGGGTAGTGGAGTGTTGAACTTTTAGTTCAATACAGTATGCATGTCTCGAGTAAAGCAAAACATGTGAAACATAATTAACCAATTTAGGGTTTAGAGCATCAGTATGAGGAGAATAAAAGGACAACATAATTGCACTGACAACTCTTCTAGCTCATAGGTTTGCCAGTGAGTTGTCAAGTTCTGTATTAATTAACTGTTGTAAGAAATATATCTTTGTTCTGACTTTGTGCATGATGGGGAAGAATAACTCTAACAATCCAATCTTCAGAATGCTTGGCCGGTGCAAGTCCCAGGCCTATCTTGGCAGGGCATTTGAAGATTAGGATAAGTTCACTGTCAAAAAAGTAAATCTGCTGCATTTTGTTAGGGAACAAAAGTAGGGAAGGTACTACATTGTTTTCAGTAGTGGCAAGTGTAATACAGAGTTTGAGACGAGCAAGTATAATGGACTAGTATGTTTTACAAACTCTGATTCCTTGGGCTGAAAATCAGCACCACAAAGCAAATTTCTGTTTGGAGACAGCAGTATGTTCATTCTCAGATTTGTCTCACTTTAGGAGTACACAAAATGAAGATTATAGTGTATTGAGGACAACAAAATTTACTCCTTCACAATCATTTTTAACATGGTGGTCCAAATTCTGTGAAACCCCAGTGAAAACCAATGAGAATGGGTTTGCATGTGTGAGAGTCTGATCCTTTGGGGAAATCTGCCATTCCTGCTGTCAGTGGGCTAGGATTTCAACCTTTTACGACTTGCGAGAGCGCTCCAAGGTAGTGGACAGTTCGTAAATGAAGTTATTTGTTTTTTGAAATGGCCATCAGTTATTCATTAAATTATATCCACTAGGTATGGTCAAAGGGTAGTCCAAAGAAGCAGCATTGAACCAGGCTTCTTCTATGACAAAATACTCATAATTTTTTTAAATGATGGTGAAGTTTGCCCAATCTTTTTCTTGGCAGCTAATAGGAATACTGTGCATGGCATTGTGGCAACAAGCACTTTTTATTAGTATCCAGAACTTCAACTACAGATCAGTATTTAATGGCTCTGCCATTAAATCTCTGGGGAAAAAAGTGACAGTGAGTGTTTTGATTAATCAAGAACCACCACAACAGGATTATTAAACAATTAGTCTTAATATATTGTGTCAAGTGTTTTGGGAGAAGCTGTAACAGCTTCATTTAAACAGCCATGTAAAATCCATATTGTAACAGGGGTGTGGTTTGCTGGGGTAAGCCCCTATAGGATCAGGAACCTGGGCAATCATTTCTTTAGGGGAATCAGCAATTCAGTCACAGACATTAGGGAAATAACTCAGTCTCTTTATTCTCCACCAATGCACACCGTTCAGCTAGTCTCTATGGTTAGCCTAGTCTACTGCGGGGAATGCAACCCTTCCGGCACCCAAGTCCTGTCTAGTCCCAGCACTATTAGACACAGCTCTCTGTCAGGCTACTCACAGTTCTCTGGGGCTTCTCCCAGGTTCAATTCCCTGGGCTTCTCCAGGCTGATCGCAGCACTCACCCTCCAGTCCCTTAGAGAGCACAGAGTGGCAGGGTTTCTCAGCCCAAATCCAGGGATCCTGGATTCAGGCTTCTCCCAGCAGGGCTTCAGCACTGGACAGCTCCCCTGCTGAAGGTTCTCAGGAGGTGTTGCCTGTTCCGCTCCCAGACAAAGAGTGAAACCCTCTGCCTTGCAGACTCTTATGTAGCAGAGGTGGGCATGAACAACTTTCCAGGCTGCTTTCCCTTAAAGGGCCAGTGTCCTGCCTCACTCCCCTTTATTCTCTTCAGCCTATATCCACCTCAGACTGGTCTCTAGCTATGGGCTGACTTTGCCACATCACACACCAGTGTCACCCAGCTGGCACCATGCTCTTAAAGGGGCAGTAGCCCTACAAAGCTGATCCCTGTCACACACATACTTAGATGGATATAGATAGCTGTTAGAAAAATCATGTTTATAGAACCACAGGAGCAGCTCTATAGTTAGAGCAGCTTATACTCTCTGTTAAAATCACATTGTACTTGTTATAAAATTGAGATGACTTATCTTACCACTGTGAAAATTTGTAGGGAGGATTGCTTGGGTGAAGAGTAGAATCTGTCCAAATTTCAGACAGAGTGGCTGGGAAACAACTGAGTTGTACAAGTTTGAAAATTGGAGGCAGAGCTGTTTTTTTCTGGAGTTTGTGAATTTTTTTGTTGACACCGAAAAGTTTGTTTTAAAACAAATGTCTGGAGATGTAGAGGTGTCAGAAAATTCAAGCATGCATTCTAGTTTTTTTCCTTAGTTTGGATTTTTGAAATCCATCATGTAGTTTTTAAGTTATGATGTTTTTAATCTATGTTATCCAATAGATAGAGTGAGATTCTTAGGATAACTTAATGTATGTACATATTCACTAGACGAGTTGGTGGGTTACACTGCAGGTCTAGATCATATGTAGGTGTGGGGTGTGGAACAGGCAGGAAGCGCCTCCCCCTCCTCAGCCCTGCCCACACTTGTGACTGGAACACACACACAGCCCCTCACTGTCTCAGTCAATCTCCCCCCCACCCCCACCCCCGGCTCATTCATCCATAGTTCCCCTCATTGAGGAGTAGTCAGGAGGAGGTCAGCTGGGGAGAGGCGACCACACTGCATTGCCCAGTTTAAACTTTTCTGACGGCGCCGAGGAGGTGGTAGCAGCTCAGATGGCTCCCTCCGCTCTCCAGAGTCCAAGCCATACTGCACAGTCCCTCGCTTCCCCTGTCATGTTCATAGAGATGTGGGACAGACAGAGGGGGGCAGCTAGTGGGATCTGGAGCACGGCTATTTCTTTAACTCAAGCTCCCACTCTTTCTTCTCCTCAGAGCTACTGCTGTTGGCTGTCACTGGTGTTGGCAGGGAGGAAGCATGGCACAGACATCATGGGTGAGACCCACATTTCCTCCTCAGAGTGTGACTTAGAATCTCTTCCTGCCCCTTAGGTCAATCCTGGCAAGCTCAGGTCAAAGAGGGGGGATTGAACTTGGAGCTGTTTCTGGGTTTGCCCTCCCCTTCTCCTCCTCTCTTTCCACCCACCCCATCTCTATTATTATTGATCACTTTGGAGCTGCTTCAGCCACCTCTCCTTTCCTCCCCTCCTGTCTTCCTCAGTCATTTTGGGTTTCCCTTTGGCTGACACCTTTTGCATAGACAGCCCAGGAGTGGATACAGTGGAGAAAGGAGGGAGTGAAGAAGCTTGGATAGAAGCCAAAGAGGAGAGGAAGATCTGTGGAGAGAAGGAGTGGAGAAAACTCACCCTCTCCCAGAGAACCAAGGGGCCCTGGCTCCCAGCACCCCTGCTGTCTAGCACTGTTAGAGTAGGGGGAGGAGGGACTGGAAGCCAGGACTCCTGGGTTCTCTGGTGGGGAATAGTGGGTTAGAGCAAGGGGGCTGGGATCCAGGACTCCTTGGTAGGGATTTTGAATTTGTAACATTGAGGATCACTTTGTGGTAGAGGTATAAGAAATGGAGTTTTTATTAATCTCTGTGGACATATTTATTGGGAAAATTAATTTATTTGTACATTTTTGCTTGTAAAGTATATTTACTTAAAACACACTTTAACTTCAAATTGTAGTTATCTTCTCTATTGTAAATTGCTGTACTCTCCCCCAGAGATAGATGCATTCCAGTGGTGACTGAATAATCACTGTGTTGCTGTTATAATTTGCTGCACTCTGCTCCAGAGGTAGCTGCATTTCAGAACTGGTTGAGCAAACATTGTGTAGCTGTTATAATTTGCTGATGAAATTATTCTGCATCAGTGTTTAATGTTCCTAACTGCATAGAGACTGAGGGAAGAAGATCTTATGATTCAATTTGTTATTGTATATCTAACTTTGCGGGGCATTCTGCCTTGGTTACACTGAGCAGAAAGGTATTATAGGGCCATGGGAGTGGCTTTATATTAAGGGCAGCTTGCACTCTGTTAACATCATGAACATTCTACTCATTATAAAATTGAGATGATTTATCTTATCAGTGTGAAATTCTGTAGGGTTGATCGCATGGGTGAGGGGTACTAGCTGTCCACATGTCAGGCAAATTGGATGGGAAACAAGAAAGTTACAGAAGTTTGGATTTTGGAGGCAGAAATGTTTTTTCTCCCTTTTTCTCATGATGGGAAAAAGTGTGTTTAAAGTTATCTGTCTGGAGGTGCATTCTAGTTATTTCCTGAGTTTGGATTTTTAAAATCCATCATGTAGTTTTTAGGTTATGAGGTTTTGATCTTCCCATGTTATCCAATAGAAAGAGTGAAATGCTTAAGCTATGTATGTCTCCCTCTCTCCTAGGGCTGAAACTCAGTTCTTGGTTTTACTTGGAATTTACCGAGGATCACTGTGCTCAACTCGATTTTACCAAATACCGAAGTACCGAGTAATGGCCAAGGTACTTGTTTCCTCGATAATGCCTTGATTGAGGGCAGGAAGGGGGGGCATATGGGCACTGGGGGCATATAAGAGGGCAAACCAGGGGCATGGAAGGGGCCAGCAGGGGACAGGGAAGTGGGGCTAGCGGGGAGCAGGGAAGAGGAACCAGCGAACTCACCTAAAAGCTGCAGGAGCTGGGAGGGCTGCTTTGGCCTCTGCCCCTGTGTGTTTGAATGCAGTTTGTCCAAACGTGCTAAGGCTAAAGCTCTCTGGGAGCATGCTGGGAAATGTAGTCCAGCTTGCTCCCATAGGCATTAGATCATAAGAAGATAAGTAGTGCCACAGTGGCTCAGACCGATGATCCATTGAGACAAGCACCTGTCTCTAACAATGGCCAATCTTGATCACTCAGAAGAAGTACCCAACAGGTCACAAAGGGGCAATCCATTTCCTGTTGTTCACCCAGCTCCCGACAGTAAGAGGTTACATTCCCCAAACCAACCTGGCTAATAGCTGCTAATGGAATTATCCTCCAGAAACTTGTCCAACCCTTTCTTAAACCCAGCTGTACTACTGGCTTTGATCACATCTTCTGGCAACAAATTCCACAACTTAATTGTGTGTTGAGTGAAAAAATACTTTCTTTTATTTGTTTTAAATCTGCTACCTGTTAGTTTCATGGAGTGTCCCCTGGTTCTAGTACTAGTTGTGAGGGTAATTAACTTGTTCCACACCACTCATGATTTTATAAATTTCTATCATATCCATTCTCAGTTGTCTCTTCTCCAAGCTGAAGAGCTGTAACCTATGAAGCCTCTAATCATATGGAAGTTGTCCTACACTCTTTAGCATTTTTTTTTTTGCCCTTCTTTGTACCGTTTCTAGTACTACTATATCTTTTTTTAGATGGGGTGACCAGAACTGCATACACTATTCAAGGTTTGGTCGCACCATAGATTTATATAGTGGCATTACGATATTTTCTTTTTCAGTTTTATTCTCTATCCCTTTACAAATAATTTCTAACATTATGTTTGCTTTTTTGATGACTACTGCACACTGAGCTGAGGATTTCAATGTATTGTCCAAAATGACTCCAAGGTCCTTTTCCTGAGTGGTAATTCCAGTTTAGAACCCAGTATTGTGTAAATAAAGTTTGGATTGTTTTCCCCTATGTCAATCACTTTGCACATTAAATGTCATCTGCCATTTAGATCCCCAGTCACACAGTCTTGCAAGATCCCCCTGAAATTTTTCATAGTTTGCTCATGTTTTAATTTCCTTGAATAACTTTGTGCTATCTGCAAATTTGATCACTTCACTCCCCTTTCCAGATAATTAATGAATACATTAAACTACACAGGTCCCTGTAAAGATGCCTGGGGCACTCAACTATTTACATCATCAATCATCATCATCTATTCATTTATATAGCACAAGCAATGTACCTGGCATTGTAGTCAGTAATTCTCTCCATTGTGAAAATTTACCATTTAATCCTACTCTTTGTTTCCTATCCTTTAGCCAGTTACTAATCTACAATAGGATACTGCCTCCTATCCCATTACTTTTTAATTTTCTCAAGAGTCTCTCATGAGGGACCTTTTCAACTCTCATGAGGGACCTTATCAAAATCCAGATATGCTATATCAACCGGCTCACCCTTATCCACATGCTAGTTCACACTCTCAAAAATCCCAATAGATTAATGAGGCATGACTCCCCTTTGCTAAATCCATGTTGTTTCTTCCCTTTAAGCCATGTTTCTCAATATGCCCCATAATTCTGCTTTTAATAATGGTTTCCACCATTTTTCCCAGCACAGATGCCAGGCTCACCAGTCTGTAGTTTCCAGGCTCCTCTCTGGAGCCCTTTAAATACTGGTCGCATTACACTTGCTACTCTCCAGTCTTCAGGTACAATGGCAGATTTTAGCGATAGGTTACAAATTACCAGTAGTAGGTTTGTAATTTTACATTTGAGTTGCTTCAGAAATTTGGGGTCTATACCATCTGGTGATTTGTTACTATTTAGTTCGTCAATTTCCTCTAGAAAATCTTCCAGAGTCATGTTGATCTGTGACAGATCTTCTGGTTCATTACCTACAAAGAACAGTTCTGGTGTGGGTATTGCTCTAACATCCTCTGCTGTGAAGACTGAAATAAAGAATCCATTCAGCTTCAATGCAATGTTCTTAACTTCCCTGAGTGCCCCTTTTATCCCCTAACTCTCTAGCAGGTCCCTTGCTTCTGATCTACTTTAAAACGTTTTTCTTATTAGTTTTTGCCTCTTTAGCGAGTTTCTCTTCAAATTCTCTCTTGGCCTGTCAATGTTTTTCATCTTATTTGCCAGTGTTTGGCATGATCTAATGCTCTGTGGGAGTAAGCTACACTATATTTCCCAGCATGCTCCCAGAGAACTTTAGACTGAGTATGCTCAGACAAATTGCATTCAAACAAACAGAGGCAGAAACCAAAACAGCGTGCCTGGCTCCTGCAGCTTTTAGGTGAGGTTTTTGCCACCCCTCTCTGCCCCCAGCTTGCACTGTTACCTGTCCCTGGTGCCTGTCTGCCCCCCTTTCTGCTCCCTGCTTCCAAGTTCCTTTTCATTCCCAAGCATTCACCAATTTCTCAAGCAGGGGCCCGAATACTTGGGCTCAATCCTCCGAAACTCCGGAATGCCTGCAAATGTTTTTTGAACTATTTGGAAAAACCCTACTACCCTCTTTTCTATTCCCTGTGAGAGCATAAAACCTCACATACATAAAACATTTGCATGTTTCTTGTACGTACAAGAAAGGTTGAGAGATGGGTGATGTGTATTCAGGGACAAGGTGTGGGTGACAGCCAGGGATGGGGGCTAAATGTATGTAGATTTTTTTTTAATGTGCTTTCAGTTGGAATGGGGACAACAGGATATCTAAGTACTGGGGGTTGTATATGGGGGAAACAAGATTGATGAGTGTGGGATGGGTAGCTTGATCCTGTTATGAGGGCAGTACCTGAGAAAAAAGCAGATGACAAGCAATCCTCAATCAGGAGCCAAAGCCCACATGAAGCCAAATCTCCTTTCAATACAATATAGCAATCTCATGCATACTAGGACAAATATTTGCTTGCCCTTTATCACTTGTGTAGTAAGCAGATGCACTGGAGCTGCTGCCAGAGAGGGGAGCAATAAATGAAGGAGCAATTGTTGCAGCAGTAAAGATTGAAACTAATAAATGAATGGAACCGAGATTGTCATAAAACACCACTCCAATGTGGTACGAAACAAAACTTTATTGGAACGGCACACCTTGGTTTTCTATTCTTGGCAGGATTATATTACATACACAGTATTATACAGATAGTCCCCACTCCCCAGATAAAGATATCTTATGTGTCCTGTGACTGGCCAAGTTCTGGAAGCACGCAGGCTGATTCAGGGAAAAGACTGGGAGAGGGCCCTTTTAATGTTGGAGAGTAGAGCTGCTGGTGAGCAAAGATAAGTTGTGATCCATGTGTGCAAGGTCTGGAAGGGAGTGAAACCATGTGATTCACCAAATTGGTGACCACAAACCTTCAGCCAAAGCCATGTTGCATGACCAGGACTTTTATACAGTTCTGGAGTACAGTTCAGTAATAGCAAGATGCCATGTCATGGTGACATCACATAGTTCTGCAGCAAAGAGGGTCTTCCTGGAAGGAAGGACTCTGAGCATATTAGCATCTTTATCTTTAGTTGATTGTTCTTTCCTGACCTGGAAATTGGTAGCAGAGTTGCAAATGTCCCACTTGTCTGTTTACAATGGGTTTCATTTGTCAACTCCAGGTGTTCAGCAGGATGCTTGTTACACATATGTGGCGGTGCCAGGAGCAGGCACTCAAGTGTCTGGCTATGCCTTTGTCCCTTTGTCAGTATGCTGATGGTGCCTTATCTACGTGTTGAGTCTCTTTAGCTTGAATTCCATCACAATCTCAGGCCTGTTTTCTGTTCTGAGCCCTCTCTCCTCTTTGCCTTCGCTTAACCAAAGTTAGGTCTGGCTTCCTTTGTCCAGACCAGGAGAACATAAGATATCAATAAAACTATATTCTATCACTACGAGATAGGGATCATGTTCATAATACTGAGGTGAGGAAAAGCTTGCTGCCCCCAGCTTTGGTGTTGCTCCCAACCTGCAGAGGAAGAGAATTGAAGCTGAACAATCAAGGCAAAATGTGGATGCATGAAACCTAAGTTGTAAGCGAGCACAATATGTGACACTCTACAATGTTTTTACTGCTTACATGGTGCGCAAGTTAAGGTGAGAATCTGAACTTATGATTTGCATGCTTTCTGGGGCACGAGTGAATTTGTAAGAGCCTTATCTCCGCTCTTAAACGGTAGGTTTTTTTAGCTAAGAATCTTCTTTAAGTTACTTTTATAGTCTTTAACAAACTGATCTAAACCAGAACTAACAACTATACATTCTTTAGGTTCAAGGCTTGGTCCGACAAATTCCATGAGAATTTTCCCTAGGTAAGAAATGTAGACATTAGCTGCAATTCCAAAGGCTATGGAGCCCTTGCGCATACTGTGTGTAGTGACCAGGTGACAAACCGACTGTGCATAAACCATGCACATGTTGTGTCTCGGGCCCCAGTTATGCTTACACATATGGGTACCCACACAATTCCCACCTGGTTTCCTCTGTCCTCTACAGCATGTGGAGTCCTGGCAGTGTGCGGGGTTTGGAATCACACCCGTTGGCACTCCATAGATTGGGAAAATATTTTTACTCCTGTTAAAGGCAAAGGGAGTTTTGGTGCTCTCTTAATTGAGAGCAGGATCCAACCCATTATATTTTGCTAAGCTGAGAATTGTAGGGTTGAATCCTTTATTAAAATGTGACAGTGCTGTGATGAGAGCTGTTGCTCCCACTTAGGTATTTTAATTTGTGATCTATGATTTCCATTCACAGCCCTTCAAGGATTTTCAAGAACAACCCAGCAATAGAGTAGGTGATAACTGGGTTTTACATTTTCCTTCTGGGACATGCAGCATTTGTTAACTTGAATGTTTGACAATTGATCTTAAACCTATTTTTCGAAGAGGATTGAAGCAAGGCAATTGCAATGAGAGTTTGAGTTAGTTTCATTATTCTAAAATAGTCAAAGTTCAGATATCATTAGTTGCTCTCTGCATAAAATGAACGATTTCTATCTTGATGTATATGGTATCATTTATTATTAAAGCTAACCATTGTTTTAATTATTCACTTCATTTCTGTGGACAGATTTGTCTTTGGCCTTGAGAATGAATTTGGTTCCATTTAAATAATCTTGAGAATTTCAATATAAAATGTTTCTATTCATGCCATGCTTATTTTTCCCCCTAACGCAGAGTAGTACATTTTTACCTGTTAATTACAAACCCATCTCTGAGACATCAAAAACATTCATACATGTTAACAGGAATATGAGTTTTCACATTTTACTTTGAATTATTGCATAGCATTGAAAGATAGTTAATGAAAGCTTGGACTATATTAATTTAGTTTTCATTGCTTCTGAAGAATAACACTAAGATATCTTGACAGTCATGGTAAATTTAAACTGTCAAAAAAACTAATTTTGTAAGACGTGTGATTATTTCTGCATTTGCGTGTTGAGGGTGAAAACAGACATGACCCTAACTCCACTTTATCACCACTTTAACATTTCTTATGCATGTTGCTGGGCTGTATTGGTGTCCTATGCAGCCCTGCAACATGCATAAGAAATGTTAAAACAAGGTTAAAGTGGAGTTAATGGGCATTTTTAGACACATGTAGTTCCGGATGTTTCAGTCTTCTAGGTTTACAAGCCCACAAGTAAGTTCCAGATTCATTTTTTACACACACGCTGCCCTGAGGCAGTTCCTGAATGCATTCTTCACACACACACTGCCCTGAGGCAGTTCCCGGATGCATTCTTCACACAAACACTGCCCTGAGGCAGCCTAAAGTAGCAGCAGATGTAGATGTGACAGGTTGCCATGGAAACCAAGTGACCACAGCTGCCTGGAGCAAAGCAGTTTACCAGGAGAACCTTTTACACACAAAAGTTCTGGGAGAAGTTAAAAACAGAAGTTCAAAGATCCAAATGTTTAAGATCTGGATGAGTGATTTAGACACACAGAAAGTTCTGGATGTTACAGCAAACATCCAGGAGAAATGTGTGTGTAAAAACACCCAGCGTTAAATCTGTTTTCACAAGTCTGTGCTTGGGAATTGGGTTTCGGATCTTTTGTCACCTGACTACAGTATTAAACCCCTATTTTCTTTTAAATTATATTAATGTAATGTCTAGATGAGTTAGGATCCAACGTTCCATTAGTCAAAACAGACTAATGTGCTTAGGAGCCTAACAGTACAATTCTCTAATTAAGTGTTGCTTCTAGTCATTTGTGCTAGTGCTAATCCCAGTCACTTCAGTGAGACTCATGTCAGCACTAAGGGGATAGAGTTAGAATTAAACCATTTGAGGATCATGCCCTAAATATCATTTTGAAATGTAATGTTGGCGCCACAGTCTCTTTAAGCAATTCAGCAAGCTATACCCTATGCAATTTATCTAATGATCTGCACATTAAAATGGACAAGATAAATTTTACCTTTTTGATGTCGTTGGAGCTTTTAGCAGTCTTTGATACAGTTGATCATGAGGTATTGTTAACATGACTACGGGGATATGAGGGACCACTCTTTAGTGGTTCTGTTCTTTCCTGTCTGGGAGGTTCCAGCGGGTAGTGATGGGTGATTACTCGTTGTCCCCACAGGACCTATGCTATGGTGTCCTGAAGGGTTCTATTCTGTCGCCCTCTTGTTCATTGTGTATCTGAGGCCTCTGGGCAAGGTCATTTGGAGGTTTGGGGTGAGTTGTCATCAATATGCTGATGACATTCAGCTCTACCTCTCCTTTTCTTCCAACCCAGGTCCTGAAGGCTCAGTGCTTACCTGATGCCTGGCTATTGATGGAGTCAAGTCCCCTCTGGTCACTCAAGTTTGCAGCCTTGGAGTTCTTTTGGATGCCTCGCTGCACTTGGAACATCAGGCGGTGGCAGTGGCTAAGAGTGCTTTTCACCAACTCCATCTGGTGAGGAGGCTGCAGCCTTTTCTCTCTAACTCAGATCTGGCCACTGTAGTCCATGCTTTCATCACCTCAAGGTGAGGCTGCCCTTGATGACTTTTTGGAAACTGCAGCTGGTGTAGAATGCAGCCGCTCAGCTCTTTTCAGGGACAAGACATTAGGAGCACATTACACCGGTGCGCCGAAGTCTGCAGTGGCTTCCTGTAGCTTTCTGGATACAATTCAAGGTGCTGGTTTTGACCTTTTTAAAAGCCCTAAATGGTCTGGGTCCCATATATCTGAAAGACCACCTGTCCTACCATGTCCCATTGTGGCTCATATGGTTGGCTGGGAGCTATTTCTTTCAAGTTCTATCAGTTACTCTTTTCCATGGGATGAGGGTACGCAGGAGGGTGTTCTCTGTTACTGCCCCAGTTTTTTGGAATTCCCTTCCTCAGGGGGTTCACTTGAGCCCAAGGCTGGATATCTTCTAGAGGTGGTGTAAAATTGTTTTTATTTGAAAAAGCATTTGGTGGGTGAAGATCAGGGTTGGTTGTGTTTTTGGGTACTGTTGTGGGGGAGGATGGGTGTTTTGAGGTGAGGGTGGGAGTTATTTATTGTAAGGATTGTTTTTATTGTTTTATGGGTTATTTTTAATTTTTTCAAAAAAATTATTTCGTGGCATTTTTTGTGCCACTCCCTCATGCCCACGGCATCTCAGGGCGGCTAACAATACTATAAAACAATAAAATACATTAAAACCAACATCACTTTAAAAATAATTTAAAAACCCCAACCCTACCCTCTAATTCCCCAAATTCCCCCCCCCACCAATCTCCCCCATTTACCCCTCCTTCCCCCCCCCCAAAGGCCTGGGTGAACAGCCAAGTCTTGCATGCCCGCCAAAGGTGAGCAGACCCAGGTCCAGGTGGGCTTCCTTCGGAAGGGAGTTCCACAACCATGGCCCGACCACCAAGAACGCCCTCTCCATGGTGGCCCCCCGCCTTACACGTGGGACCTCCAGATAGGTGCCCCCAGTCGATCGGAGGGTCCGTCCTGAGTCACGAAAGGCAAGGCGGTCCCCGAGATAAGAGGGGCCGAGACGGTATAGGACTTTGTATACCAATACTAGCACCTTGAACTTGGCTCGGTACGCTATAGGCAGCCAGTGCAGAGAACGGAACACTGGTGTAATGTGCTCACGGTGACCCGTCCCCGTAAGGAGATGGGCCACCGCATTCTGCACCAGCTGCAGCCTCCAAACCAATATCAAGGGAAGCCCCACACAGAGCGCGTTGCAGTAGTCAAGCCTCGAGGTAATGAAGGCATGGATGAGAGTGGCCAGGTCTGGTCTGGAGATGTATGGGCGCAGCCTCCGCACCAGATACAGCTGGCGGAAGGTGGCTTTAGCCACTGCCTCCACCTGCCAATCCAGGCAGAGGTCCGCATCCAAAATCACCCCCAGACTCCGTACCTTCTGGGCAACCGGAGGGCAGACACCCCCCCCAATAGGAGGAGCCGACGCCTTCTTTGCCCTCCCCACTACCATCACTTCCGTCTTATCTGAGTTCAGCTTCAGTCTGCTCTGCCTCATCCAATCCGCCATAGCCTCCAAACACTGGGAAAGTATCAAGACAGCAGGACCTGAAAAAGAGAGGTACAGCTATGTGTCGTCTGCATATTGGTGACAACACACCCCAAACTGTCTCATGATCTCCCCCAGGGGCTGCATATACACATTAAATAACAGGGGAGATGGAATGGACCCCTGCGGAATGCCACAGGTCAAGGCCCGGGGGCATGATGTTTCAGCTCCCAGCACCACCCGCTGGCTTCTGTCTGAAAGGAATGAGCGGAACCATCCAAGAACAGTCCCGTCCAGACCCCCCAGATATCGCAGCCGTCTCAACAGTAACCCATGGTCCATGGTATCAAAAGTGCCCGAGAGATCTAGCAGGACCAGAAGTGTTGACCGTCCTGTGTCCATCTCCCGGCAGAGGTCATCGGCCAAAGCCACCAATGCCGTCTCAGTACCATAGCCGGGGCGGAACCCAGATTGAAAAGGGGGCAAGCAACCGATGCTATCAATATGCCGCTGGAATTGCAGTGCCACCACCCGTTCAATAACCTTCCCTAAAAAGGGAAGGTTAGAGACAGGGCGGTAGCTGGCGAGTGCATCCACGTCTAAAGATGACTTCTTCAGCAGGGGACGCACCACAGTCTGCTTAAGGCTGGGCGCCAATCTACCCTGCCGAAGGGACGCATTAATAACCCTTGCCAACACTGTCCCTAGCGTCTCCCTGGAGGCTTTCACCAACCAGGACGAGCACGGATCGAGTTGACAACTGGTGGCCCTAATAGACCCCAGGACATCTGCCACATCGGTTGGCGTCCCTTCCTGAAACTCAACCCAATAAATAAGATGCCCTGAACCACTGTGGGAAGGGTGGCATATGAATTTGAATAAATAGATAATAAATAAATACCTTTGTGGTGGCATGTATCCGAGGCCTTCAAGGTTTACAAATGGAAATAAGACATTTATTACTACTTTGTTTTCATTACAAATTATTATATTATATTATCCTATGTTTTTTATGTGTTTGTGTTTTAAATTACCACACAAGCAGAATTAATAAATGAACAAAGGTCTAGTTCTTATTTTCTCTGACTGCATTTTCTCTGACTGCAACCCCATGTAGAGTCCTATGAACACCAGGATTTTGTGCTGATTGGTTTATTTTTTTGCAGAATGGAGGCCACTAACTTTGATTTAACATAGGAAAAAAAGTTGTGGGTCTTCTCCTGCAAGAGTTACTGACATGAGTAATTCCTTGACTTTGGCTAGTCCCTTAGGGGAACTGTGCCAAATGAAACCTTTCACTTGAATTGTAAAAAAAACAAGGCATGCTTTTTAGAACATAGAACAATGATTGTTTATGCTGCTGTGAATATGTTGGAGAGAGATATAATTTTAATGTCTGGCACTTTTGTAAGGCTTCACATTTGCTGCAGTTGTTTTATAGCTTTATTAAAAAGGCTTGAGGAAGAAAGAAGCCTAGATTAATTTCAGTAAAGATTTAGATGACTCTGCAGACGCTACTAAACAAAATCATCTTGTAATTTTCAAGATCCTCTTTGTCATTGCAAATAATTACTAGTAAATGGTGTGTGTGTTCTAGAGGGCCTTGGAGAATCTATGTGGTGGGAAGTAATGTGATATATATTATAAATAAACAAGTAAAACAGGAAGAAACAAAAACAGTAACCTATGGTGTCTGTACAGTGACTTGGTGCTCACTGTTCGTGGTACATATTTGGTAAGGAGACTCTGTTTTCCTGAAGAGCACCACTTTCTACTATATCCTACATCATTTAATTTAGATTCTAGTTCTTATAACCTAGTGGCTTTTCCGCTGTTATAGTCTTGAGTTATATTACTTACATTTAGAAAGCTTTGAAGCCTGGCCCTGGTTCTGCTAGCTTTTTGTCGAGCTTGCAAGACCTGGCTGTTCGCCCAGGCCTTCGGAGGGGAGGGTGGGATAGGTAGGGGGGATGGGGGATTTTATTGATTTAAAAAAATTATTGTTGGGGTTATTTTAAAATATTTTAATTATTGATGATTTTTATTAATATTGTCTTTGTTTTATTTGTGTTGTAAGCTGCCCCGAGATGCCATAGGCATGAGAGGGCTGCCAATACATTTAAAGGAACAAATAAAAAAGTAACAGAAAATTATGTAAAAGAAGGGTAATTTTCCAAAATGAATTTTTAAAAAAAAAATATATTAAAACTTGTATCCCTCCTCTCTTGCCCAAAGGCACCTTGAAGCGGTGAACAACACAAAAGATTTAACAATAAAACATTTTTAAAAAATCAACACATTTTAAAACAAATTCTAAAACTCACCCTCCCTCCCAAACCCTACCCCCCACCCTACCCCTCCCCAAAAGCCTGGCAGAACAGCCAGGTCTTACACAAATGTCGAAATGACAGGAGGGTGGGGGCCAACAGAGCCTCCTCTGGGAGTGAATTCCACAACATGGGGGCAGCCACCGAAAAAGATCTCCCATCAGTGGCCACCCATCTCGCCCGGGGAACCTCCAAAAAGGCCCCCATGGACGATCTCAGGGGTCTCACGGGCACATGGGGAGCAAGGCGATCCCGCAGATAGGGCCCAGGCCATGAAGGGCTTTAAAGGTCAAAACCAGCACCTTGAACCTAGCCCGGTGCTTTATAGGCATAGGCCTTTAAACTGCTCCTATGCTGCAATCGATCATACTCATCGCAAGTCCGGCGCCACCGTCGCTCCAACCACCTGCTCTCCCGCTTCAAACACCGCAGGCCCTCAGTAAACCAAGGAGACCTGTGGGAGACCCGGGTTGGCAGTGGATGCCTGGGAGCCGCTCTGTCAATGGTCTCAGCCAACAAGGTGTTCCAGAAGGCTACGAGATCATCGACCGAGCAGGTGTCAAGGTCCAGGGGAAACTCCCCCAGAGCATTCCGGAACTGATCCGGGTCCATAAGTCTCTGGGGGTGGACCGATCTAATAAGTCCTGCACCCCATTGGGGGCTGACATGCACCAGGATGCACGCCTTAAGGAGGTAATGGTCAGACCATGACAAGGACTCCATCCCCCTAACTTCTACTAACTGACCCCCCGCCTCAAGGCCAGTGCAGAAAACCAAATCCAGTGTATGTCCTTCATGTGTGGGGCCACAGATGATTTCGGACAGGCCCATGGTTGTCATGGAGGCCATGAACTCATGCTTCACTCCTCCAAGATTGGTGTCAGTGTGGATGTTAAAATCCCCCAGGACAACTAGTTTCGGGGTCCGGAGGTTCACATCAGACACCAAATCAGCAAGAGCATGTAGGAATGCCACTGGGCAATTGGGTGCATGGTACACCAGCAGCACCCCTAATCTGCCCCCGGCCAAATTCAACACAAGATGGAGGCACTCAACACCTGGTGGAGCCTGCACCGGATACCTCCTAAAAGACAGTGAATCCTTGATAACAATAGCTACACCCCCTCCCCCCGTCCCTCCAGCCGAGGCTGATGCTGCACAGAGAACCCAGTCAGAACAAAATCAACCAGAATAGGGCCCGATTCATTGTCCAGCCAGGTCTCTGTAATACACATGAGGTCAGCGTCCCACTCTGGGATTAACTCCTGGATGGTATAGGACTTATTAACCACCAACCTCACTTTTAGCAGCATGAGACCAAGGCCTGGGGTCTCCTGGGCCTTGACCCGCAACCTTCCCACGTAGGGGGTTGAGGGGGGAATGGGCACAACTCACCGCTCCCTCCTCACTGATGAAACACCCTTCCCCTTTAGACCATATCGCCCCCGACCCGTAACAACCCCGATAGCTGTGGAAGTCCTCCCATCTTCAGAGAACCCCGTTTGACACCCACCCTCTATGGGCTGCCCCGACAGGCTGGTGAGAGGGACTCCCCCCTCCCCACCCACACCCTCTCTCCCTCGGGCTCCCTTTCTCACAGGGAGTCCCCCTTCCCCATCATATGGGAGGTGCCCCCCATCTCACTGGGGGGCACAACCCCTTCCCCTCCCCATCCCTTAAAACCACAAGTTAAAAACAAGATAAAAGCCGCACACCCCTAATCCCCCCCCCTCCCAGTTCTGCTAAGGGCCACACGTTGACTGCAGCACACAATGATGGTGGCAGCATACAGTGTGTCCAAGTGCAGGTCCAACAACAGCAGTGGCAGCAGCAGCAACAAAAATGGGCTGCACGATGACAGATGTGGTGTCTGTCAAGCAGATGGGCCCACGGGCACCCCAGCCCAGCCAACCACCGACACCCTTTGGGTGTTGCCCTTCGGGCTGGTGCCCTTCAGGCTGGCACCCACAGGGCCCCGCCCTGGGTGTTCTTACCTGAAGGGGAGGGAATGACACCCCCTCATTCAGTTCTTTCAGCATATGTGAACTTTTCTACAAACAATTAAACAATATACTTTACATTATGGTTTTGGGGTTTTTTAGCAATTGCTAAAGCTTGGTATTTAAAGTTGGGTTTCTACAGCTAACACTCTCATGGACTGTATTGCTCTGAGATTGTGGACAAATTATTTAATCCCAAATGTGTGACCAGTTTGCTCAACTGGAAAATGTAATTAGCCTGCCATGCTGAACCCCGGACCAGAATCTCTCTCAGATTCCGGTCTGTGATGAAGCCAGCCGTCCTTCAGACATGCCGGCTCCATCACTGTGGGGAATCGGGGAGGGGGTGGGACTGTGCAGTGCTATGTGCAGCAGCATGGCCCCGCCCCCCACGCTCCCTCAGCTGCCCACATTCAGGAAGTCGGGCGGGCCGCTGTGCCCGATCCCGTATCATGATCGGGGCCACGATCTGGGATGGGCCAAAGGTAACACACATTACTTTTGGCCCATCCGATATCGTGGCCACTCTAACTATGGTTTTCGACCTCTGGCCGACTGGAGGTTGAGAACCATGGTCAAGCTTGATCCCGGCCGGTGGTTCACTGTGGTGAACATCTGGCTGGGACCAAACAGACGTTCTCAGAAACAACACCACCACAGGGAATCCACTGGGGTCCACTGTGGTGAAAGGCGTTTTCATAACGTCTGAAATTACTCAGAGACAAAATGTTGGGCTCGATGGACCATTGGTCTGACCTAGTATATGGCACTTCTTATGTTCTTATGTTGTTTTATTTTTAAAAAAAACCTCTTATGTGAGGGAATAGTCTAGGTAATTGTTCTTGTTTTGCAAGTTTTCATTTTGGAACAATTTTTTTTTTTTTAGTTTAACACAATGAGAAAACAGTGTATAATGCATTTGTAACTTAAAAACAGTTATAATCTGTAGATTATGAGGGGACACACCAAGCATAAGTACTTTTCCATTTTGGTGGTCTTTTTTTGTTTTTTCTTTTCTTTTCTTTTCTTTTCTTCTACCCAACTCCCTGTCCAAATCCTGGAATCCTACCTACCAAAATTCACTAGCCTCTATATGCATTTTAGCAAACAAACAAACAACTGTTTAGTGAATTAAGATTTTTACAGGCCACATCTCCTGACCAGCTCAAAACAAGGAAACTACGGTAAGGGTTAAAGCTTTCTGCATTCCTTTCCTTCTTCATATATCCTAAAGAGATGTCAATAACATATGTCATCACTCTGTTAGACTTTTATTTCCACCACCAGGAGATACCAAAAAGCAGCAGCTTCGGAAGATTCGTAGGCTGGTACCCAATGTTAATGGCAGCATCCAAACCTGTTGAATCAACAGATTGGCACATTTGACTACCATACAGTCAATAAATTTAGAAAAATTATTCTATTCTTATACTGCTGACATTGCTGTTAACAAGGTGGTACAGAGTTGAGTATGATGAAGGTGGAATATGTATTGCTGTTCAGGTGGAAGGCCAGTTAGAGTTGGATTCAAAGCCTTATTGAAAGGAACAGAAAGAATTCCTTTGACTTTAATGACATTAACAGAGTTTGGATCAGGTCGTTAAGCACATCTCTGTTGAGACAACACACCAGCAGGAGGTCTGGCACAGTAATGCTTCTTTTGTGGTGTGCTAAAACCGAAATGATCATGTAAAACTAGCAGCAAAGTAGTTGCTAAGGTATGTTAGTCTTTTCACTACAAATGAAAAAAAAATGCTTGTGTTAAAATTGATTTTATTATTATTATTATTATTATTATTATTATTATTATATTTTATTTTATTTTATTAGCAAGCATTTATGTAGCGCAAGCAATGTACCTGGCACTTTACAGAGTAATGGACCAGACACAGTCCCTGCCCTGGGGGCTACAATCTGAGAGACGATGGTGGTGGTGGTGGTGGTGGGAGATGAAGGAAGGGGAACAGAGGGAGAGACAAGGGGTGTAACATTCACGAAAATGCGTGCTTGGCTTGGTTACATCGAGAATGATGGCTGGCTGGTCCGTGTGGTGAGGATATGAGTACACGGACCTCAGGTAACAGATTGTACTGGATGGTAGGTATCAGCAGGAGTTAGGAGAGGGGAGCGAGGAGTCGGGGAGGGCAGAGTGGAAGAGGCGGGTCTTGAGGAGGGATATGAAGTTACGAAGGGAGGGGGTGGGGCCAATGTGGGCCAAGAGGGAGTTCCAGGCATGGGGGGGAAGCTAGGGAGAAGGGACAAAAGTGGTTAGGGGAGCAGGGGAGGCATGGGAGGGTGAGAGAGGGGATAGAGAAGGAGCGGAGTTCACGGACTGGAGTACAGAGAGAAATTAGTGCAGAGAGGTAGGGGGGAGCAAGGTTGTGAAGAGTTTTATAGGTGAAGACTAGGAGCTTGTGAAGGATTCGTTCAGGAAAGGGGAGCCGGTGAAGAGAGGAGAGGAGGGGCTGCACATGGTGAAAACAACGGGCAAGGTGGATGACCCTGGCAGCAGAGTTTTGTACAGAAATAAGGGGAGAAAGGGGAGAGCGGGGGATGCCAGTGAGAAGGTGGTTACAGTAATCGAGGCAAGAGATGACCAGAGCATGAACAAGAGTTTTGGCAGANTGAGAAGGTGGTTACAGTAATCGAGGCAAGAGATGACCAGGGCATGAACAAGGGTTTTGGCAGAGGAGACAGAGAGAAAAGGGCAAATCTTAGCAATGTTATGGAGGGAGAAGTGGCAGGATTTGGCAACAGAGTCAATGTACGGTTTAAAAGAAAGGGGTGAGTAAAAGATGAAGCCTATGCTATGGGCTTGGGGGACGGGAAGGTTGGTGACCCCGTCAATAAGGATTGACAGGGAAGAGGGAGAAGAAGGATGAGGGGGGAAGATATGGAGTTCAGTTTTAGCCATGTTGAGTTTGAGTTGACGTTGAGACATCCAGGTAGAGATATCAGAGAGACAGCTGGTGAGGCGAGCTTGAGCAGATGGAGAGAGAGAGAAGGAGCAGAGAGACAGAGTTGAGTGTCATCAGCATAGAGGTGATATTGGAAGTCATGGGAGGCAATGAGTTTGCCTAGGGACAGGGTATAGATAAACAGGAGAGGGCCAAGGACAGAGCCTTGGGGAACACCAATGGAGAGGGGAAGGGAGGAGGAGGTGGAGTTGGCAGGAGACACATTGATGTAGCGGTCAGAGAGGTAGGAGGAGAACCAGTCGAGGACACAGCCATGGAAGCTAAGGGAGTGAAGTGAATCCAGCAAGAGTGAGTGGTCAACAGTATTGAAGGCAGCAGAGAGGTATCGCTAAAATGTTTCCGAAGTATCATCCAGATCAGATAATAAATTAAAAAGGTACAGATGAAAATGTGTTTTCCATTGAAACCAATGAAAATTGAAATTGAAAGTAAAAATGAAAACAAACCAAAGAATAACAAAATATAACAAAAACGCGTGACATTCTAATAATGAAAACGAAATTAATAACAAAAACAAAAGAGAGTTACTATGCACATCCCATACTCAGCCAGGGTGGAGCTTCGTTAGTTGATGCTAACTCAGCCTACTCAGTCATCTAAACAGCTGGAGGAGCCTGGTAGCGGCGAACCCTTGAAGGAGCTGGTGGGTTATGGTGCAGCAGGTAGTGCATTTGCTACCTGCGGGTGATACTTGCATTTTGGGGCATCCGCTGCAGGCACCCACAGTTTTACCCAGCCCCCATCAGATGGTCAGATGACTAAATATGCGGGTCTTTCTGGGACATTCTGGGATGCCCCAAGAAACTCCTGCTCCTGCGCTCCCCAGGCTGACTCACTCGCCCAGCTGTGCTGCTACTTCTGCTGCTCCTCTGGGTGCTGCTCCTCCCAGCCTGATCCACTATTCAGCTGAGCTCCGCACCCCAGGCCTCTTTCAGTGTGCACGATCCGCACACAACCCTGTGCACCCCTGCTATGGGGACTGGGGTGTGCCTCAGGCTGGGCCGGGGTGTGTGTATTGGAATCAGTGGCCAGAGGAGCAGCAGTGCAGCTGGGTGGGTCTGTCAGCCCAGGGCGTGCTCCAAGACACCCTGGGAAGCTCTTTCCCCTATGGACTTTTGCCCATGACTCACCCACCTGGCTGCGCTCCTGCTCCAGGTGCTCCTCTGGTCCCACACGCACCCCCAGTATAGGGACTGTGGCATGCCGCCTGGCTTAGTTAAGCAGTAGGCCAGGCCAGGGAAGTAGTAGGAGCAGTGGTTCAGTTGGGTGGATGAGTCACCCTGGGGAGTGTGCAGGTAGCCTGTCAGGTTGTGAACATGACCGGGTTGATTCAGGCACCCCAAATTCAATGGGGTGCCCATTTTTCTGGGTACCTTCTTTCAGCTCTAGTGCTGGGGTTTCCAGCTGGCTACATTAAGCTGCCATAGTACTATCTCCCTCAGAGATGCTCAACACTCTGGCTGAGCAACAGTGTGAACTACTCACCCTCTTTTCCTTTTTCCAAGCCTGCACCTAGTCCTTGCCTTGCTCCTGAAGCAGCCTGCCTTCAGCCTGCTTCCAGTCCTTGCTTTAGCCTCCAACCTGTGCTCCATTTCCTTTGCTTTTGGACCCTGTCCCCGGTTATGATCCTTGGCACTGGCTCTTGAGTTTCCACCATTGCTGCTGAAGTGGAGAAGCAGAATACACGGAGCCCTGCTCTTGGTTTCCAATTCTGCCTCACGTCCTGTCATTTGTTCTTTGGCCTCCGATTTCCTGACTCTGACCCAGCTTGTTTCAGGGCTCTGTCATTACACTGCTCCCCATGGACCCTGATCTTACAAGTTATCACCGTATCCCACCGTATGCCTATGGCAGTCTGGGATAAGGTGATGCCTTGTAAGATCAGGACCCAAGGGGAGTAGTGTAATCAGAGCCCTGAAACAAGCTGGGTCAGACCCAGGAAATGCCGACGATTCGGCAATCTTATCTCAAACTAGGGTTGGCCTCCAGAGACAGCTTAATTTGCTGGCGGCCTATTGTCTCCAAAATAGGCTTCAAATAAATCACTCCAAAATCAAGGTTCTGGTGTTTGGCCGAGCCAGGAAAAGGTTCACCTGGGATATTAATAAAGTCCAGATTGAGCAGGTGGGGAGTTACAAGTATTTGGGGATTAGGTTTCAGGCTTCTTTGGGATGGAATTTACATTTTGCAGTGATTGGAGCCAAGGTTCGTGGGTGTATCTCTATGATACAACGTTTTTTCCACAAAAGGGAGGGTGGTTTTTTTCCCCCAGTATGCCAGGTCTTAGAGGCTAAACCCAAGGTTCAACTGTTATATGGGGCCACCATTTGGGCTATCCACCGCCCATTGGACTTGGCCAATTTCCAATCAAGGTTTTTTCGTTTCCTTCTAAGCGTTCTGAATGGAGTCCCCGCTGCGGCCAGTCGTTTGGAACTGGGGCAAATATCTTGGGACATTTATCCATGGTTCCAGGCGATAAGCCTGTGGATCACCATTCACCATGCCCCTCCGGGGAGTCTACTGGCCTTTCTGAATTTAGATTCATATGTGAGTTCCTGGGAGGGCTTGGTCCGCGCCAAGATATCCTCCCTGGGCCTTGAGGTAGCGGCTCTACTCTCCAGGGAACTGAGGTCCGCTAAGGCCTTAGTTCGGGAAAGACTTATTGATATTAGTAGACAGGAAGATTGTGCAGGAGTGTCAGCGTGTTCCTTTCTGTCTGACTACGTCCCCCCTACATTGGGTCCTGGAGTTCCTGCTAATTATTTGCTGGCCAAAATTTCCTTTAGGAAATTGTGGCTGTTTCTATGTGCTCGGCTAAATGTCCTCCCTACGCGGCTGCTGGAGGGGCGCTATAGTGGTACCCCCCGGCATTTAAGACTTTGCCCTTTTGACAATCAGGAGATTGAGGGCACAGGGCACATTTTTTGCTTTTGTCATTTGTATGACTCTCAGAGGGACCTGTGGCTGGAAATTTTTCTAGATCGTCTGCCTGGGCGCACCTCGGATGAATTGACGCGCTTCCTTTTGGCGGATGTTGTCAACCCAGTGACCCAGGCAGTTATGTCCTTTCTGGTTTGTGCCTTTAATGCACGCCAGAAATTCCTCTCTTTTCAAGCACAATAGGTATCTGGCGTTGCTTGCATTTATTGAGAGTACTGTTTGTCTAATTTGGGGTGGCCATGTGATTGTTGGGCTGTTATGGGTTGTTATGAGTAAATCCAAACAATGTTTCCTTGTGTTTTTAAAGTTTTATTGTATTTTAAGTTAATTCCCAGCCTTGTTGGGGAGGTATTTTTTTTGGTGGTGGGCTGGTCCCCCATATTTTGCTTTCCCCTTTTATATCAGGGCTGTTTTATGTTGTTATGCCTATTGTCTGTGTATGCTGTATGTGTTTGTTTATGTGGACAATGACCAATGGTTACGTTCTGAAATAAATTTGAATTTGACCCAGAAAATGAAACCTCATTAACAACAATGAAACAATGAAACCTTATTAATTTAGATGTAGGTGGGGTAATATTTATGGGATAGCATGAACTTTACCAAGAGCAAAATTTTCTCCATGGTATCCTCAATGCAAGTAGCAGTGAACTGTTTTAAGTCTTAATATTTGCCATCATGGTTCATTGTATGGTTGCATCTTAGTAGTAGTAGCTGTCATTGTGAACTTTCTGGAAGTTATAGTCATGTATTTACTGCTGCATTCCTACTCTTGACAAAGAACGGATGCTGACATTTTGTGACTCAGGTGATGTGGATAAATCTGTGTCTTGTAAATTCTATGTGTGGTAAGAACTTTAAAATCAATATGTTCTTTCATTGATTGCTTGCAAGTGCATATCTTTGAGTTAAAGTGTGGGACCCAGGAATAGTATCAGGTTGATTTAATTCAGCTCTTTGCAACAATGAGCAAAGATTTGAATGTAGTTAGGAAGAAATAATTGGAGATTTAGAAGTTGATTTCTGAAGCTACTGTAACTTGACAGCTAATTGATAACTTGGTACTGTAGCTCGGTCTTGCTGTAATTGGATGCAGGTGGATGGTTTCCCACCCCCTCCCTGGAATTAAAGGAGAGAGCAGCGCACAAACATTCCTGAAGAACAATGGATTGGACTGAAAACATTTCTCATTAATGGAAAAGGAGTTCAGTCATGTAAACTCTACTCTTTCATGATGTTAGATATAGAGAAAAAAACAAATTTAAAAAACCCCTCTTCTTCGGTAGAAAAGGATTATTCGATTAAATGGTGATATGAACAAGGGAAGTAGGTCTTGCTTAGTCACTATCTTGTTTTTGTGAATCGACACACATTTGAATTTTAGATTGTGGGGGAGGCATAATCAGGTTTGCCTTAATCAACCTAATTAATTTGGCCATTTAAGTAGCTAATCTTAAATATGAACTTGTGCCTATGCCATTATATAAAGAAAGTTGTGATCTAAATCCCTGCTATAGATAAGTAATCATCCCTTTCTCCTCCAGATGCTTACAAATGGAATTGTGGTGGGTATTTGACCCAGCAAAAATATTTGGTCAATTGACTGGTCAAATATTGATCAGTAACTATCAAATATTGTCAAATAATCAGGTATTTTTAAAGCATGAATTTATTAGAATAAGACATTTTCACCTTCACAAGATTAGATACTTATAGTATACTAATGGCAAAAAAAAAGTTTGTTAACTGTTATTATGAAACTGAAATTAAATGCTAAACATTGTAATTCATTATTATACCTTTGAACTGTTTTAGGTAAATATGAATGTGAATATTCTAGACTAAACAGTAAGTCTCCTTGGCTTTTTCCCCTCTTACTCTGTGCTTGATGTAGGTCCGCTTCTGGTTATTTAAGGGGAAGGGTGTGTGTTTTATTAGTTTGTGGGAGGTGCTGTGTAACAATTTGGTTTGGGGCATTTTTGCTGTTGGGGTTTGAGGTGGGTTTTGAGGGGAGCAGGATTGAAGGTGGTGGTTTGCTTGGGGAGCCATGGGGGCTCTTTGGTCTGTGCTGCTAGGTTTAAAACATCCTGGATTAAAGGGGAGGTATGGAATCCCTATGCTAGGATGTTTTCTGCTGGGCAATTGTGTGCTATAAAGCAAACTTGTGTATGTAAATGTATGATTTGTTCTGCTTGTAATGCATTTGCAGAATTTGGCTTCCCTAGTTGGAGAATCCTGGATTTTCATGTGTGTATAGTAAACATGAGCCTCTGACCATGATGTGATTTTTAAAAGTAAAATAATAATAATAATAATAATATGAATAATTAATAAATAAGGCTGCTACCTTTCGCAAAACCATTCTTGGCTTCATAGATTATTTGACAATATTTCCCCACAGTCAGATATTTTATATTATTTATTTATTTATTTATTTACCCACCCTTCCTTTAAAGCTCAGGGTGGGTTACAATATTAAAAACACAAAATACATTGAAATACATTTTAAAATGCACCCTCACCTCTATCCCCACCTGCCAAAAGCTTTGCCAGAAAAAACATTTTACACTGCCTCCAGAATATGCTCAGGCTCTGACGAACCTCTGGGGGAAGGAGTTCCAGAATTCTGGGGCAGCAACTGAGAAAGCATAGTGGGTGATCTGTTGACCAAATTTGACTGGTCAGTTGACTGGCATACTAACCCTAAATGCAATGCTTTGTATTTTGCTCTGGTAACTTATTGGGTACTGAGACCAAACTGGCCAGTTAATCTTTTCCTGAGTCTTGCCCTTTCAACCCCTTTCAAACAAACAAACAAGCAAGCAAGCAAACAAACAAACAAACATAAGCACACTGTTTTCCCTCCTTCTGCTTTCAGGAACCTTGCCTATCAACTAAGACTTTGCAAATATAATTACCATTGGCTCAGATTACATCAACTAGTTCTTCTAAACTAGAGGATGCATTTCATCAGGTCCTGGGTGCAGACTTTTATTCATTCAGGTTCATCAAATATTCCTTGACATGCTTTTTGCTTATGCTGATTTACATCCCTAATCACACTATGCTTGTGACTTCACTAGTCTGGTCACGCGTTACCTTTTTTTGTGAAGACTGAAGCAAAGTACGCATTGAGCAGCTTTGCCTTCCTTGTGTTTTCTGTTAAAGAGTACACTATTGTCATTGCCCTTGCCATATTTCTCTTGCCTGTCTTTTACCTTTGATGTATTTTTAGAAACTTTTTTTGTCATCTTTAATGTCTCTTGCCAGTTGCAACTCATTTTTTTCTTTTGACTACCTGGTTATGTTTCTACATATTCGTGTTGTATCTTTATAGATATCCCTGGTGTAGCAGGGAGCAGTCCTGAGGGGCTGCTGCCCTTTTAAGAAGGGGGCTGCGTGGGTCAGCCGGAGGACTGAGCAGGCCCAGGGGTGTGGCAGAGCGAGCCCCATGGCTGGGGAATCACCCAGTGAGGAAACAGGCTCAGAGACTCTGGGACAGAGAAGCCTAGCCACTCTACGCTCTCCAGGGTGCTGAAAGGAGGAGAACCAGGTACTGGGAGAGACTGTGCCCAGGAGGGAGCCTGGGAAAGGCTTGGCCACAGCCTGGGGCTTTGAGGCCTGGCTAGATGGACAAGGGGGGGGGGGGGGGGCTCATTTTCATTTCATTTCATTTCATTTTTAATTTATATCCCGCACTCTCTCATTTGAGAATGACTCGAGGCGGCTCACATATAGTTATCATAAAACATAAAAATACATAATAAGCATAATACAGCAGCATAAAATCATTACAATTTCAGCACGACCACCCCCCAAAACATCAACCCTATATAACTGTACAATAGAATACAACCCTCCCAACATCATCTGGGATGCTAGAATACAACCCTCCCAATCCAGCAGTCCTCTGACAAATACACGCAGGCAATATCAGAGGCCCTGCCCTACCACGTCACACCTCCACCCTGCTGCCAACAGGGGGAGATCCCTTCTCCACCTCAACCCCTCCACTCTCACCAGGGGGGAGAGCCCTCTCCTAAACAAAAACACATATCCCTCCCCTTCTTTCCGTTGTGTTGTGTTGCTTGTGAGAGACTGACCTGGGCCTGCAGGGTGGAGGCGACTGAGCCGGCAGCCCAGGGATTGTGTACACTGGACACTGAGTCTAATAAAGGACTGTGAAATAATACCCTCTGGACTGCCTGTGTTGGCCTGTCTCAGCTGCAGCCCTCCTTCGACACCAGCTGGCAGGCCCTGGGACTTCTACCTCCACCGGCCACTCCACAGATGATTGTGCAGCTGCTACCTGTGAGAGGGGTACATAGCAGAGTGGCTAGCTGTTCCCCCTTCCTCGTGGCTGCTCAGTGGTGCCCCAGCTCATGCCCGACCCGTGGCTCTCACAACATGCTTTGCTCCCTGACATCCTCTCCCTTTGGGCCACGGCCTCAGTGTCGCCATCTGCCCCCTCCCCTGTTATTGGTTGCTCACCGCACCGGCTCTTACCTGCTCCTGTGGGGTGACCAGGCCTTGCGGTGGTGTTGCTAGGGGTGCAGGGATGTCATTGGTGGGTTGGTGGCCCAGGAAGGGGGTGTTGAAGGTTGCTCAAGAGGAACCGGGAAGGGTGCGGTCCATCTGGGGGGGAGGGGCTAGGTGTTGTAGAGGTTCCATGGGGAGCAGGGCACCCCTGTGGGTCAGGCCAGGGTAGGGCACCTGCTGGGGAAACCAGGGTTGGCAGAAGGCCTGGGGAGGGGGCACTTGCACCTGTGGGAGGGTGCCTTGATGTTCTTGGGCTGCTGGCCCTCCTACCATGGCTTAGGGGCCTGTATCATGCTGGGGTTTCCGCCTCAGGGCCTCCAGTGTGGCAGCATTGTGCCTGAAGGTCCTTTCAATGGTTTGTTCCAGCATGACAGGAACCCTATCCCTCTCCTGCTTGTCCAAGCGCTGTTCACAGAGGATGTCGGCAGCCTGGCGCCTGTCCCACAGGTGCTCAGTGTGGGACCAGATGAGGATGGCAGCTATTTGTGCCCGGTCCCTTCCCCCTCCCGCTGCAGTACTTCCCTGCTGCAATCCTGTTCTGTGATCTGGGCTTCTGCCAACCTTCTGGTTTCCGCCAGCAGTTCCCTCCCTAGATCCTCCCTCTTCTGCTGGTTGTGAGTCTGCATCTCCGAATTCCTCTTGGCACTGCCGGTGGCGGCACCCCGTGCTGGACCGGGTGGCTCATCTGTGTACAGAAGGGATGTTATAGATTAGCAGGACTACTTCCTTCCCCTGTGCACCATTCATGGCCCCAGGTTGTGTACACGCCTCTCCTCCCTTCCTTGCTGGCCCCTTGGCTGTCGCATGTGTGCCCTTGACTGGTTAAGGGCCCAGGGGCACAGCTGTACCCCCTGTCCCCTTTGTATGACTCCGGCACCTCCCTCCACTGTTCCCTTGTCTGGTTTGACCTACCATCAGTATCCCGGTCACAGGGCTGAGGGATGGCCTCTGGCTCCTCCACTTACTCCTCCAGGGCCATGTCCTCCTCCTCCCACACCTCCAGGTTCCCTTGGGCTGTGTGGGAAAGCATCGACCTGTCAGTTTTGCCTTTTTTCCCTGTTGGGGCCCTGGCTACCATGGGCCATCCCCCCTTCCCGTCAGTATCCCTCATACCTGGATCATATTCCTCCACCTCCTGAGGGGGGCGGGCCCTGGGGTTGGGCTGCTCCATGTGCACCACCTGTCCCTGTGGGGTCTGGCCTTGTGGGTTCCAGGGGTGCACGTGGAGGGTGATGTTTCTGCTCGCCACCTCCAGGGATGCCTCTTCCACCTCTAGGATGGAACTGTCACCTCCTGCATCCTGGCTGACCTTGCCAGGGGCCGAGGGTTCCCCCTGTGCTGTGGGATCCGGCAGGGGGGTGTTGTCTTTGCCCTCTTTCTGCCCATGGCAAAGGCTGTGCCATGGATATGGGAGGTCACGATGTCCCTGTCCATGTGGAGGAACCTATCCAGCTCCTCCTGGAACTCCATTGTGCGCATCGCATGGCTGGACCTGGGATTGTTGTCCTTGATATGTTTATAACCGGACCTCAGATCCTTTGCCAGCTGCATGCACTGGATTACATTGTATTATATTGTACCCCAATCTCTGCATCTCCTGGACTATGCTTTTGTAGACCCTTTTGGTCTTGTAATTTTGCACCAGGTCATGCAGGACCTTTTCACGCCCCCTCCCCCGGATGAAGTCCCATGTCTCCTTGTGGGACCAGGGCTCCCCTTTTAGGGCTCTGTGTGTGGGGGGCTGACCAGCTCTGTGATGTGGGGCCCGCCCAATGGCTGTTGTGACAGTAGAGCAGGTGGTCTCCTGTGAGGTGTGTGTGTGCGCATTTGGGTGAACGGGTGTGATGCTGCTCCCCAGTGGCTCCTTTGGGTTTTTGCTAACCCTCCCTCCCCCCATGGGTGTTCCCACTGTTTTACCTGACTGCCATGGAGACCCTCCTCGACTGTCTTCCCGATGGTGCTTTGCTCCTGGGTGTGGCTCCTTTCCTGTGGGGATCAGGAGTGCTGTCAGCTCTCTGCCCAGGCTTTCCCCAGAGTTCCCATGGCCCTTGTGGGCACCCTGCCCCCTCCCCTGTCCAGGTGGGTTCCCCTCTCACCTACCTTGCTCTCCTCCCTGGGCCGTGTGGTAGCAGTTTGGGGTGGGGATGCAGGTGGAGCCAGCACCACATTGTGCCCTCTGCCCTGTGTCAGGAGGGGGTGAACTGTCAGTTGATTTCCTTTCTCCTCCACCCTTCCCCTCCTGGGTGCCTGGGGTCCCTCTGCTTACCCTGCGCCTTCCCATGCGTGTTGCGGTGCTGGCTCCCTTAGTCTTGTCTGTGACTTTTCTGTGTGACATTTTTGGAGCCGGCACATCCGTATCCTGTCCCGCTTCTCCTTTAAGGACTCCCGGGCGGCCGTTAGGCATCTCTCTCAGTGGGTGTGTCTGCTTACGGGCTCCTGCGGGGCCTCTCTAGCTGTGTCTCTGTGGTGTCAGTGGACCCTTCCTGTGGGTGTTTCCGTTTTGTCATTTACACTGACTTTTGGGTGTTGAACACCTACCTCCACCCATCTCCACCCACGGAGCTTTCTGGCTCCCTCCCGGGTGCTCTATGGGTGTTGGTGAGTGGGTCACGGACACGTGCACACCCATTCGTGGACATTTACACGGACTCTCACCCACCCATCCATTGGGTGGGTGGGTGCCGTCCATGTAAAAATGGTAATATAGTCTCAAGTATTTTATTCTTTTTTCTTCAATTTGGAAAGAGATGCCCTTGGGTAGAATGCCATATTTAGCTGGATTATTGTTGAAGACCATAGCCGAGGATTTTTGAAAGTTGATCTTGTACCCCGATAGGGCGCCAAATTCTTCAATTAATTTGGTCAACTTAGGGACCGAAATTGCAGGATTGGAGTGGAAAACCAAAATGTCATAGGTGTACAATGCCAGCTTGTGTTCCGTGTCACCAATATGAATATTGGAGATTATAGGGTCTTGACGGATAGCTGCCACTAAAGGCTCAAGGGCCAAGTCAAACAACAAGGGGAAGAGCGGGCAACCCTGGCTCGTACCTCTAAGTAAATCAAAAGTTGGAGAAAGCTCGTTATTTATGATCATTTTGGATTTTGGATCTCTGTAAATTGCCCTAACCCAGCTCTAGAAGTTGCCCGTGAAACCCATGGTTCATAAGTTGTATTTAGTTTTTAAAGCTTAATGCAACCTTTAGAATGAGTGAGCAAGAAATAAAGTTTGCTTAACTTAAGGCTCATTTGTGCCTGTTAGGCACTTGCTTAACATGAAGCTCAGAGGCTGGATATCTCCCTCCATTTTTAGGTGCCCAGATTAAAGGTATGTGCTGGTCGCTCCTTGCAGCCAGCTCTGCCATGACTTTGCTCCTTCTAGTGTGACAAGTGCCCATGCCAGGAATCATCCCTGTTGTGTTCCTATTAAATGAGTGAGTGTGAGTGGTTCACGAATGAGTCCTAGTTCCCAGTAAATGAGCGAGTAAATGAGCTCTTATGGTGAGAGCGAAGATGCTATTTAAGAATCACTTAGAGGCTTAAGTGTAAAGACTACAGTTTTAATTAATAGGTGGTAAATAAGTAACCCTCTTGGTCACCCATGTAACAACTGGGCACAATCTGACGTTAGAATGGAATTTTTCTCAAGCTCTACCTTTTACCCTCCCCAGCTAATAGCAAGTCTTGCTTATGTGAAAGTCTTATTGGCATAGGCACTGCAGGAAGAAAGACCAGAACATGACAGGCCCAGTAGAGAAAAGCTGTAATTTTGCATTAAAATACTGTATTTGTGGTAAAAATTTCTTCCAGATCCCACAAGAGCTGTAAAATACAGGATGCTGCATATCCTTCCTATGGCCTGCACATTGAAAACACTCATAAAGTGCCCTTTGAATTAAACAAACAAAACCAAACAGCAACAACAAAGTACTAAAAGAATCTGGATAACATGTTGCTCAAATACAGAAGAGGATACCAATAGGAATCAAGAGAGTGTGTGATGCCAGACCCTAGTGCAGTAATGATACCATGTGTCAAGGTTATAGCTTTTTGAAACAGGCCACATTTCAGACAAACTTCTCCAGCCGCAAATTAAGAACTTAAGTAAGAACATAAGAACATGGCTTGTGAACCTGGACACTATGCTTCATTTGGGTTGCATTAAGAGAAGCATAGCGTCCAGATCACGAGAAGTAATAGTTCCACTCTATTCTGCCCTGGTCAGACCTCATCTGAAGTGCCGTGTTCAATTCTGGGCACTGCATTTTAAGAAGGACATTGAAAAATTTGAATGGGTTCAGAGGAGAGTGACAAAGATGGTCAGGGGTCTGGAAACCAAGTCCTATGATGAAAGGTTGAAGGAGCTGGGTATGTTTAGCCTGGAGAAAAGAAGACTAAGGGGAGACATGATAGCCATCTTCAAATATCTGAAGGGCTGTCACATAAAAGATGGAGGAGACTTGTTCGTTGTTGCTCCTGAGGGCATGACTAGGACAAATGGACTCAAATTACAAGGAAGCAAATTCCAACAAAACATTAGGAAGAACTTCCTAATGGAAAGAACTGTTGGACGGTGGAACAGACTAGCTAGGAAGGTGGTGGGCTTTCCTTCGCTGAAGGTTTTCAGACAGAGACTAGACGGCCATCTGTCAGGGATGCTGTAGCTGTGGATTTCCTGCACTGAGCAGGGGGTGGGAGTAGATGACCTCTGAGGTACCTTCCAATTCTATGGTTCTATGATTCTATTCTAAGTAGTGCCATACTGGGTTAGTCCATCGAGCCCAGCACCTGTCCCTGATAGCGGCCAACCTTCGCTTGGAAGAAGCACCCAACAGATCACAATGGGGAGATCCATTTCCTGTTGTTCACTCCCAGCTCCCGACAATAAGAAGTTACATTCCCCAAACCTACCTGGCTAATAGCTGCTAATGGACCTATCCTTCAGAAACTTGTCCAACTCTTTCTTAAACCCAGCTATATGACCGGCCTTGACCACATCTTCTGGCAACCAATTCCACAACTTACTTGTGCGTTTAGTGAAAAAAGACTTTCTTACATTTGTTTTAAATTTGCTACCTGTTAGTTTCATGGGGGTGTCCCCTAGTTCTAGTACTATTTGAGAGGGTAAATAACTGCTCCCTATTAACTTTAACTTGTTCCACACACCACTCATTTTATAAACTTCGATCATATCCCCTCTCAGTCATCTCTTCTCCAAGCTGAAGAGCCCCAACATATCCAGCCTCTCTTCATGGGGGAGCCTGTGAACTTTATTGTCAGCCGTGACAGCCTGTCATGGCAGGGTTAGGGTGCTGGCCGCAAATTTAGGGGGTATAGCTGGCTGGCTGTGCATCGCTCCCCCCCTCCCCGCTGGGTCAAGCCACAGGAGCATTTGTTCCCTGCTCTAGGATGTGCGGATGCTAAGGTGGCTGCACATTTGTTTTAGACCCATAAACAATGGTTCAACACATACTTTATCCAATATCTCCTTTTCAGGACGATAGAAGTAAGGTGCCCATGGAGGTGGGGAAGTGGTGGACCCGCTTCTGAAAGGCCAAATGAGATTTCTCCCCATCCTTTCTGATAATGCCCTCTCCTATAAAGCAGTGAGGACATAATAATGCATTGAAAAATGGGCATTTAAGGACTAAAAAATTAGTGTGAATTATACTGTTTATTCTAAAAATGTATATCCACCTGTTCTGATTTTTCGAATATATCTCTTGACATATACAAAGTACTTTATTCTAATTTGTAACAACTATGAATTCTCACTCTGCCCCCACAAGGCCGGTGTTGGTATGGGCATTGAAGTCCCCCATGATACAAACACACACCCCTTGGTACTGGGGGACTTCAATGCCCATACTGACACTGGCCTTGTGGGGGCAGAGCGAGAATTCATGGCCGCCATGACAACAATGGATTTGTCCCAAGTTGTTAGCTGCCCAACTCATGTGGTGGGGCATACCTTCAACCTGGTGTTCTGTTCTGGCCTTGAGGTGGGTGATCCGGTAGTGGGGGATGTAACAGCTATGCCCTTGCATTGGACGGATCATTACCTCCTTATGACCGGTCTCTTAGTGCGTCACCCCCAGAAGGGGAAGGTACCAGTTAGGATGGTCTGCCCTCGGAGGCTGATGGAACCTCAACGGTTCCAGGAGGCCCTGAGGGGAGTTAACCCTGGACCTTGCCAGCTGCTCTATTGATGAACTTGTCCGGGCGTAGGGCCCATTTGCAGTCCTACATTGAGGCTGTGAGGATGGCAAAGAGAGAATTCTTTGCCACCCTTATAGCATCTGCAAAGTTGTGTCCAGCAAAGCTGTTCCGGGTGGTGCGGGGGCTAGTCAGTCTGGCCTCCCTCTGCCTGGACAGGGACTTGTCCCAGGCCCGCTGTGAGGAGCTTGCCATCTACTCTGCAGACAAGATCACTCAGATTCAGAGCAACTTCGGCACTGGATTAGAGACAGTAGTAACTGAGTGTGAGGTGATGGGGGCGCCGTCTGGTCCATCTTTGTGGGATGAGTTTCAGGAAGTGATGTCAGCCGATGTTGTGGAGATCCTAGGGTCGGTTAGGGCCACCAGCTGTGAATTAGATCCTTGCCCGTCCTGGGTGGTGAAAGCCTCCAGGGAGTTACTGGGGCCTGTGCTGGCGGGGGTTGTCAACGTGTCCCTTTGGCAGGGGAGTTTGCCTCCCCCCTCATCTCAAGGAGGCTGTGGTGCACCCCCTGTTGAAGAAGTCATCCTTGGATGTGGATGCACTCGCCAGTTACCGTCCCATCTCTAACCTTCCCTTTTTAGGGAAGGTTATTGAATGGGTGGTGGCCTTACAGCTCCAGGCTCACCTAGACAGCATCGGGTTTTTTTACCCGTGTCAATCTGGGTTTTGGCCCGGCAATGGTACAGAGACAGCATTGGTGGCCTTGGTGGACTATCTCCACTGGGAGTCTGGAGATGGATGCAGGACGGTCGACACTACTGGTCCTGCTAGATCTCTCGGCCGCATTTGATACAGTGGACCATGGGCTGCTGTTGAGATGGTTGCATGACCTGGGGGGTCTGGATGGGACAACCCTTGGTTAGTTCCAGTCATTCCTCTTGGGGAGGACCCAGCGGGTTGTCCTGGGAGCAGAAACATCTAGCCCCTGGGCCCTGGACTCTGGCGTTCCGCAAGATTAAATCCTGTCTCCTTTACTGTTTAATATATATATGCAGCTCCTGGGGGAGATCATGAGAGGGTTTGGTGTGCGTTGCCACTAATATGCGGATGACACCCAGCTTTACCTCTCTTTTTCAGCTGACCCAGGCCCTGCCATCTCCGTGTTGTCTTAGTGTTTGCAGGCCGTGGCGAGTTGGTTATGGCAGAGCAGACTGAAGCTCAATCCCGATAAGACAGAGGTGATGGTGGTAGGCCATGTGGAGGAGGTGTTGCCCCCTCTTGTGGAGGGGGTGCACCCCTCCGTGACCCAGCAGGTTCGGAGTCTGGGGGTGTTATTGGATGCGGGTCTCCGTCTAGATCAGCAGGTGGATATGGTGGCAAAGGTGGCATTCCACCAGCTGTATCTGGTGCAGAGGCTGCACCCGTACATCTCCAGACCACCTGACCTGGCCACTTTGATCCATGCCTTCATCACCTCAAGGCTGGACTACTGTAATGCGCTCTATGTGGGGCTTTCCCTGACGCTGGCCCGGAGGTTGCAGCTAGTGCAGAATGCGGCGGCCCGTCTCTTAACAGGGACGGACCGACGAGAGCACATAACACCGGTGCTCCGTGCACTGTACTGACTGCCTGTAACGTGGTGAACCAGATTCAAGGTTTTGACTTTGATCTATAAGGCCCTACATGGTCTTGGACCTGGATACCTCAGGGACCGCCTCACCCTCCGCGACTCAGGATGGACCCTCCAGTCCACATGGGGTGCCCTCCTGGAGGTCCCCTGCATAAAACGGGGGGCTACAATGGAGAGGGCATTCTCAGTGGCTGGGCCCCGGCTGTGGAACTCCCTCCCAGAGGAAGCATGGCTGGCCCCAAGTCTGTTGGCCTTCCGTCGGCCCTGTAAGACATGGCTGTTCTCCCAGGCCTTCGGAGGCGGGGAGGGGAGGGTGGGCTAAATTTGTGTGGGGGTGTTTTAAATAGGTTTTAATTATGATGACGTAGATTTTAATGTTTTAATGTATTGTTTATATTGCGTTGGAAGTCGCCCCAAGATGTCATAGGCATGGGGGACGGCATATAAATACAATACAATACAATATAATAAATAATTCACTACTCATTTTTCCATGTAGCAGTACTCTACAATGCAGCCTAAACTAGAGCATATTGCTAATTTTGCAGCATTATACTTAGTTAAGATCTACTATAAATAGCATTTTGAAGGCAATTTTGTGGGAAACCCTTTGCCCTGGATCTGCTATCTTCATTTTCCATTGTATCTTCCTTTATTTCTGTCAGAGCAATTATTTAATTTCTCCAACAGCAGAACGCTGACGTTTTGCAAATTAAAGCAATATTGGTTAAAAGTACCCTATGATTTACTTTCAAATTACATGGAGATTTTATCATGTGAGCTAGTCACATTTGTATTTTGGTAGTGCTGTACAATTAAAATAGGAACATATGGTTTTCACATGAAGCAGAGTCAAGCCTGTGGTCCTTTAATGGGAGTTAGCTCTCACTTTCATTGACAATGGGACCGATCCGAAGTCCTGTGCGTGTTGCCATGCACATGCACATGTGCACAGCCACACAGTTTGCACGCACACTTTAGGCCCTGTGCCAGGGTGTACATGTGTGCGCACACTGCATGTGCTCCCTATGCCAGTCTGTGGGTCTTGAGATTGGCACCACTGTATATGTATTTGACAGTTCCCTAGTTGGCTTTGTAAGATCAGCAGTAAAACTAGCTATGATTGCAATGAACATTGGCATTCAGGCTGACATTAGGGGTTATTAGAATCCAACACCTTGAGTGCCAACTGTGCATATTGTTTACATTCGTGATATATAAATCATGTAACAAGAGTATTTTAAAGCAGTTCTGAAATCATAGCTGTTCTTTATTTTATGGTTTCACCTGATTAGTCAGATCACTAGCACAGCATCCATCTTTGCATTCAGTCCTGCGTCGACTTGATGCCAGTCCAGGAAGAGAAATTGCTTGCATTTTCAGGTGTGCGTGTACATGCTTAAAATGAGAAGATATCAAATGCCAGACTGTATGATGGTTTGGAAATAATATTTTATTTAAATCCCATAAAGACTGATGCAGAATGCTGAGTTAATAGGAAGGTATGGCTAAGAATTTAAATGCACAAAAGTCAGGAATTTCAATGTTATGTTTCCCTAAACAATCATGAATCATCCCTCTGGTGCCTGAATGTCTTTGTAAGTGTATGTGCCATTAAGTTTTAAGGTCACATACACATGTGCACACATGCAGTATCACCAATTTTATCATGGGGTCTACAGCTCTGAATTTTCCAGATTTGTATATTTTAAATTCTCAGCTGTAATCCAATATTAACAGTGTTTTTGATGGTGCCCCCCACTGAATTCTTTTTCTTTAAACAGGAATTAAAACAAGAGAAAATAAAAAATAGAGAGGGAGGTTTCAAGTCTCCATATAGAAGAGGAGGCTTTGACTTGTGAGCCAAAAAAGTATGGACATCCCTCATATGCCAACAAGCAAGAAATAGCAGATCCCTAAATTAGAAAATGACAGAGGAGAGGGAGAAACTTCATCTATCTAGAAGAAAGGTTATCTCATATTTTCTTTTCCAGAAGCATGGAGGAAATAAAGGGTATTTTCAGACGTTACGTGATCATGCTCAACCACAGTGAACCACGCTCAACCCCGCGGCAGGGCGAAAGAGCCCTGAACGTCTGTTCGGTGCGCACCAGATGTTCACCACGCTCAATACTGATGGGGTCAATTTCAACCACGCTTCCCGGACTAGCCGCACCAATTCCCGTGGACGCGTGGTCAATGAGATCCCCACTTGTGATCAACCAAAAGTAACATCTGGACGCCAATCACTGCCCGGGATCAAAGGAAATGATCCCCAGGCATGGGCAATGCACGTAACGGCGCTGCCAGGCAACCAGCATCAACACACTCACCGGAGAGAGATTTAAAGGGGAAAAAGCGGCTGCTGAACGTGGCGGGATGGAGCGAGGAGGGAGGAGGAGGAAGAGAGTGGAGGCGGAGGAGAGAGTGAGGGGCGAGGAGGAGGGGGAGGCGGGGGAGGCAGGGGCACCGGCAGTGGTGGTGGTGGTGGAGGGGGAGACAGCACAGGAGGGGGTGGGGGAGCCGGGGGTCATGCTGAACATGGAGG
>QEPC01014254.1:6192730-6202963 GCA_003113815.1 Sphenodon punctatus | reverse complement strand
GGGGGGGGGATTGGGCCGGCATGTGCTGTTGCTGTGGGTGCCCCCGAGTCCCCGGTGTGTGCCTGCATGTGTGTGTGTGCTTGCTGTGTGTGGGACCTGTGCGCTTGTTATCCATCTCCCTCTCCCTCCTCCCTTTCCGTTTCCCTGGTGTGGGCGTTCCCTTTGGTGCCTTTTGGCTTCGTATGCCCTCAGGCGGCCATGTCTGTGTCCCGCCCCTCCCCAGGGGATTCTGGATGTGCTTGCCACGGCTGGGGATCGGCGTAACGTCTGTTGCACTGCCCCAGTCCGTGATCTGGCGGTTTCATTCCCATCCATGGTCCAGGCCCCGTCACGTCTGTTCGGGGCTTTCTTTGGCCCCGGGGGGTGGTTGGTGTCTTCACCCCCACCGGGAATCCACTGTGGTGACCCGTCAGCCTGTAACGTCTGAAATCACCCAAAGTAGGGAAAAGAGAACATGGTTCTAGCAAATGGGAATTTTGTGCCTAGGAGGTGAAGACTTTTGAATAATGCTATTGTTTTTGCCATGAGCCCTTGAATTCCCCTCCCCCTACTCATACACTAAGAAGGGCTAAAGTAATGGGAATGGGGAGAAATATAACACATCTGTCTCTTCTCATTCTGACTTGGATAAGGAGCTCTCCCCAACTGCTGCTCCTCCTCTTTGGCTAGCTTGGTGAGAGCTCCCCCTCCCATTTCAGTCTCCTTTAAGCACGACTTGTTATCATATCAAGAATGCTCATTAATATTTCAGATACCTTCGCCATCAGGGACTTGTGTAACTTTTCTCATAAGAATATGTCACAGATGAAGAAAGCCCTTTATTTGAGGAAGGGCATAGCCCTGTAATACTGTAGCACTTTGGTCACCATATCTGAGTCAAGTGATTGTAGGATTGGGATTGAAATGCAAAGAAGCAGTTTACTGGTTTTGTGTACAAATATGCAGCCATCATGACAAAATAATAGTTCATTCTAGACTTGTACCAGTTGCCATGGCAACGTACATTCTGTATGCAATTATAAAAAAGAAAAAAAATTCTTTAATTATAAGGAAGACTGTCTGACGTTCTCTCTCTTTTAATGTAATTGTTTGTGATTTTGTGAATCACTGGTAAAATGTAATTACTTACACTAAATGCATACAAAAAGTTAGTCTTGCACCTATCCCATTTACTGAATAAATACCAGGCCTGCTTTATGCTATTATTATTAGTTTGTGGGGAAAAAAATGTTTCTATTTATCCTTCATTAAGAAACTGATATCATTCAGCACAGCTCTGGGAATGCCCAAGATTTTGCAAAGAAACCAGAAATCAAGCAAGCTGGGTTTCACTGTGAACTTCTCCATACCTGGGTCAAGTTGTGAACAGGGTAAGGTACCATATTGTAGTTGGGCAGAGAGTTCAAGCCAAGCTATATAGGGTATGTAGCATTGACACTTATGGAGAAGACTGTCTTGCTCAGCCTTGCATAGCCATAACTGCCCCAGCCTGGGCATGTTTAACAGGGTTAAACTAGTGCTGAAACTCGGCACTCATTTTTTTTCAGAATATGCTGAGGATCATGGTACTTGATTCTGAATTTCTGAGTTCCAAGGATCAAGGTTCAGTACTCAGAAAGTTCAGAACCCTTGATCAAGTGGTGGATGCTTGCGTGACTGGAGTGATCCAGACCTGACCCTAACTTCTGTGAGCTAGGAAATGAAACTTAGTCCCATATTTGGTAGGCAGGGGGGTAATAGAAAGGGGGCAGGTGAGTGGGTTAAAACTTGATATGCTCTGTTTTGGGGCACCCCAGTGCAACCCACCACAGAGCTTGCATGTAATTATGGGTAATGCTTGAGGGCAGGGGGGCAAACTTGCTGGTCATTATTTTAAATAGTGTTTTTTTGTGCTGGCTTGTGTCTCTTTGCTGACACACCGAAAGGAGGCAGGACTCCAAATGTTGGGTTTAAACGGCCTCACTCTTTATTAAACCAAATTAAATTAGTAGCAATTAGGTGGGGGGAAATCGCCTGGTGCGATGTGGGTCCAGCACTTGAACAACATAACCTCAAACAAAAAGGTGTGGTTTCGATGCACCATCGATTACCACCCCTCAACCAAACAATGTCTCCCCTCGTCATGGCACTTGCCACGTAGAAGGAGGACCAAGCTCTTTGTGGAGCTGAGTAAGAATGAATGGGTCTGCAGGTGGGGGACCATACGTCTCCCTACCGCCCTCACTGACCCGCCCCTCCCAGGGACTCCACTCCACCGGTTGCCTTACCGCTGCATTTCTGGTAGGTGTGGCATTCCCATCTCTTAAGGAGATGACTCGTGCTTATCAACTTCTAACCTATGATTTAACCCTCAGTACTGGACCCCTGCCACTAAGGGCTCACTGAATTTACTCGGACGAGCCCGACCCCCACCTTCCTAACTATACCTACAACTTGCTCTACCAACTCTTTAAAACCTGCTCTAGCTTCTCTTTCAGGGGCTTCAGGTAGTGATGGTTTCCTTCAGGTGACAAATGTACCCCATCTTGGTGGAATAACTCCGGACATTTATGAGTCAGGGCGTAGCTGCCAATCTGATCACCTCCCAGATTTAATAACCACCTCCCAACATCTTTATTAATGTTCTTCCGGGCCCTATCTACCTTCCTTGGGTGAACCCCTCTCCCCCATGAAATCCTCTCCACTAGGTCTGTCCATATAATTAATGCTGATGGGAAAAGGCGTTTTACCTCCCACAAGTCCCCTTTTATCATTCTAATGAGGTGTACCTCTTTCACCTGGGTTAAGTCATTCTCACCTAAGTGCAAGACTAAGATGTCAGGTGGTTGTCCCTGGAAGGGCCTACTGAGTGTTGGCAGGAGGTGATGCCATCTCATACTACCCCAACCCATCCAGCGGAACTCCACGCGTTCTGACAGGCCAAGCTGTGTTCCCCATCTGGTCTGACTGGCCTCCTTGCCAGCCCAGCACACCAGACTGTGTCCCACAATCCAAATCTGCGTCTGTTGCTGAGGGGGTACACCTGGGAATAAGGTGACAAGTTTAAGGTTGAGTGTGGTGGGTGGGCTGGCAGACGTAAGAGCGGAAGGCACCAGACTGCCATCGGCCTACTGTTCTTATGCTGTGATCCAACAGCCCTGCGGCTGCTGCAAAGCTGGCTGCCCCTATCTGGAACGAATGGGTTCCGTATTGCTCTGCTGGCAGACCCACCCAAGCTACTACAACCCACATGATGGAGGTGAACTGGTGCCTTGTTAGCAGTTGCCCACCCGCATGTTGGAAAAGGGGGCTGGGGACCCTCGGCTGTGTTACCAGGTAGGCCTCCTTTGTTGTACTGGGCAGAACTCTAAAATTCTCAGACCGGGAAAGCTTAACCACCTGTCCCCTCGCCCTCTGATCAGTTTTGGAGTGACAAATCAGTAGGGACATAATTTCTGCCTCAATGCGTACGTCTACAACATTAAGTGCCCTACCCATATTGTCCCTGGCTGACTCAGACACCAGTTCACTTACCCAGAAGGCCCAGAAGAAAGCTAGCTTAAATGCTGTGCTAAACAGAGAAAGTTCGTAATTATCATAGCAAACATGTGATAGGGCACCACAGAGGTTCAGCAGGATGGTAGGTGTGACGGGTGCTCTTTGATCCTGTGTCTGACCCAGGTCCCTGGCCCAGCTCTCCAAGAGGCGCCTGGCGAAGAAGCCCCTGTCGGGCAGAGGGTGCCCCTCCAGGCTGCTCCTGAAACCCAATGCTGCCAACTCTCCAGCCATGGTGCCTGGCGCAGCCCCGTTATGCCTGAGCTGGAGGGCAAACTGGAGCATCTGCGACTCGGGGATCGGGAAACCTACTTCCCACCCTTGCACCTGCCAGAATTCCTGAAATTGGCAAAACGCTCGGTCGTAGGCAGCCCTTGTCCGCGGGGCCAGCGATCCCAGGACTGCAGCACAGACTTCTAGGACCCAAGGCTCCACACCGATGGTGGCAACGGCTCTGAGTTCGCCCTGGCTCAGGGGCCCAGCAGATGGAAACACTCCATCTGGAAGAGAGAGAGGGCGTTGGCAGCACCATTGTAAATCCCGGGCATGTGTCATGCCCTGAAAAGAATATTGTGATTTAGACAGGTGAGCACTAGGGGTGGGAATATCAGTTCTCCTGAGATTCGATATTGCCGGTATTTGGGTGTATCGGCTTAATCCGATAAATCTGATATTTACCTGTACCGGCATACCGGATTTTTAACATTGGCCGCGGTACCTGATTTTTTACATTGCGGCCATTGAAGTCAATAGCCACAATGTAAAAAATCCGATACCGTGGCCAATGTTAAAAATCCAGTATGCCGATATCGGTATATCCAGTACCTGGGAGATCCGATACCGGTACATCCGGTACCTGGTATTCTCCCCGGTGTCCCACCCCTAGTGAGCACCAACGCCCTCACCAGCCTCATTACTCGTGGAGAGCAGGAGAACAAGGTGTTTATGATGTGTACAGCAGCTAAATTGTTACACCAGAACAGCACTGTGTGGTTTGTTAACTCCTGCGGCCACAGGTGCACTGCGAGTACAATGGGAAATAGCTCGAGGAATTTCAGGTCCTTTGTGACCCCGGAGTTGGTCCACTCATCCAGCCATGGGACCGCTGCCCACCTGCCCCTGAAAAATACCCTGAACCCGGAGTCGCCCGCTGCATCAGAGTGCACCTGCAGCTCTGCCTCAAGCAAGAGCTGTTCCCGCCAGAAGCTAACGCCGTTGAAATTCTCCAAGAATGATGCCCAAATCCCCAAGTCTTCCCTCATTTCTCTGTTAATCCTAATATGGTGATGTGGGGGAGGGTTGCCTCCCAATTTTGCATATAGGCAGGACAGAAAGGCTCAGCCTGGGGCCACCCCCCGACATGCAAAATTAAGGCTCCCAATTAGCGATTGAAGGCTACGGGCCTTCACTTTGGTGACCCATAAGCATCCTTCCACCTTTTACCGTAGTGATTTCAGCTTATCCTGAGGTAGGCGTGACACGGATGCCACTGTGTCCAGCTCTATTCCCAAATAGGTCAGCCTTGTGGCTGACCCTTCGGTCTTCTCAGGAGCCAAGGGGATTCCCAGTTCGTTTGCAGTCCTCTGGAAAGTATGCATCAGCTCGATACACTAGCTCATTCCAGCCCGTCTGATGAAGAGGAAATCATAAAGATATTTTGTGACTTCCCCTGCATCGACCCGTTGCCGCACTATCCACTCGATAAGGGTGCTGAACCTCTCGAACGCTGAGCAAGACATGGAGCACCCCATCGGCATGGCTTTATTGTAAATAACCCCCCAAAATGAAAGCCTAGGAGAGGAAAGCTCTCAGGGTGGATCGGCAGCAGACAAAAAGCTGACTTGACGTCACATTTAGCTAACGTCGCACCTAGGCCATGCTGGTGGACCAGTGCCAGTGCGAGTCAAACAAAGTATACTGCACTGACACAAGTTCCCTTGGGATGGAATCGTTTACTGTAATCAAGTCAAGTCAAGTCGTTTATTATAGCATAGCTTCCACCATATGCAGCGTATATATAACAATAAATAAATTACAATAATAAATAACAAATAAATAACAATTGGGCAATATATACAAATGTTACCAAGTAAAACAATAAAACATATAATTAACATACAACATAAGGTGTTGGGGACAGGTTGATAACTAAGGCCTTAATATACTTAGTGACCATCCTCAATATACCATAGCCACCAATTAACAATATATACTCCTTCCTCACATTTTAATTCAATTGATCTTGAATAGAAGCCCTCTTCTTGGAGGCCAGCAAAGCAAAAGTTGCCAGAGCTATGATAGCCGCCTTCTTTGTAAGTTTAAGATCAACATAACAGCCGGAATCGTTTACTGACCTGCCCCACCGGTGGGACAGGTGGTGAATCAATCGGAACTCACCTGGGGCCTTCTTTGGTACAACCCCCAAGAGGGAGATGACCATGTTGGGAAAAGGAGGGGTTGGGAAAGGGCCCGCTACTCGGTCCTCAGCTTGCTCCTTATTGACCTTTTTTTGTACTACTTATTCCATTCCCACTACCGATTTCAAATTCAGGGTGACCTTCCGCTGTTGAATCTTCCCTGCTGGAATCCTGAATCCTAACCTAAAACCCTCAATAACATACTTTACCTCTTCCCGGTTGGGGTATCCCAGGAGGGCAGCCTCCAGTCTGTCCGACCTAACTGGCGTGGGGGCCCTTTCCTGGGCCCCCATTGTCACCTCCCCCAGTTCTGCCCTTTCCTGCCCCACCAGGCAAGCATTTTCCTTTTGCCCCAGTTATTCCCCGGGGACATGCTGTGGCATGGTGAAAGCCTGCATAGTTCAGGCAAGTGTGCCGAAACTTGCAGGCAGCCTGGGAGCACCTGCCTGTCCAGCCGTACTCCCAGCACTGCGCGGTCGAAACGGCCGGGATCTTTTCCCCTTCTTCTCGAAAGGACTCCATTGCGGAGGAAGCACCACCTTTAGCTAACAAGTGGCCACTATCAGAACAGGGGATGCTGCCCAAACCACTCATGCAGTTTAGTCATAAGTCGTTTGCGTGCAGGTCTCATTGCAGCCCCGGCGTGTAAGCGGCCCAGTGTCTGAATGCTCCCTCCGAACGATGTTGGCATACTTGAGTAAGTCGGTCGCATGCCCAGGAAAGGCATGGATCATAACCCCTTGATATATCGAAAAGGCAGCCGTCCAATTGGACCAGTTCCTTTCCGATTTTGGGCGCTTGAACTGCTTCTTTTATTTTTTGTCCTCCTGCTCAGCGGGATCCACTATGGGATCACTAAACAGGAGGGCAAAAATATCAATATATTCACCTCTCCATATCTGCTCCCTGGTAGCGGGGAGAAGGTGGTTGCCTATTGGGTCAGAGACATCCGTGTACACCCCCACCACCACCGGGGGGTGCTGCCTGACTGTCTCTGGCACCTGGGGCACCACTGTTGCAGGAGGGGGCGCCAACGGAGGTGGGGATGCCACCGGCGCCCAGACCTGGAGGGCCTGTCCCCCCAGTGCCGTGGCGTCCCTTTGTTGCCCTTCCGGGGTGTGTGTGTACCTGCAGGGGGCAACCCGGGCCCCCTGCGCAAGGGGCAGGTGGCACCATGATGGGCACCCACACCCCGTTCCACCACAGCAGTTGGGTGTGGCCGGCCCGATCCGTCACAGGGTGGGGGGGACACTGTTTGTCTGTGTGGGAGACTCCATACTAGGCTGGTGGTTGTGGGGCATGCTGCTGTACCAACCCCTGGATGACCGACTCAATGGCCTCGACCCTTGGATGGAGATCATCTTCCTCTCTCCTCTGCCGTATCATGCTGGTATCATACACCTCTTGCCTGGCCTCGTTCCTGTAAGAAATTAACTGGGGCTCCTCTGGCCCACCCCCAGGGGGCTGGCCCAAGGGTAGCCACCACCCCAGACTGTCCCCCCCGACAGGAGGGTGAGCAAGTGGTCCCCACTGGCCAAACATGTTCCCCGGCCCTTCGCCCGCGGCCTGTGGAGGTGGTCTGCCTTCCTCCAATGTACCCGGCCCTGGGCTCTACTGGCCAGGCCCGGGTCTTCCATATAACAGGCGGGGGGCACTATGCTCCTCCCCCCTCGCCTTGGGCCACAGTGGGCCATGGGCTCTCCCAGCCCGGGTGCCCCACTGTCCCGTATGGGCAGCGAGAGGTCCAAAGGACCTCCCCTGCCTCCACCTGATCCCCAGCTGCTAGGGTCCTCAAGAGGGCCTCGCAGCTGACCAGTCTGACCCCCAGTGGGGTGTCCACCCCTCCCGTTGCCCCCCCTGGGGGCCAAACCTGGGGGCCCGACAATCCCTGTTCCTTGGCCCAGGCCATCCTGGCCAGGGACTTGTGTTGTCTTGGGTGTCCGTCACCGCTTCTCAGCGACGGTAGGTGTCATCTTCTTTGTTTTCCCCATTTTCAGGGCTCCACAGTGTTCGCAGCACGCTCACTGTGTTGAGCTTTTGATGGGCTTCAGCCTTCAACTGAGGCTGGGCCATTCGACCCCGGAGTTAACTCCACCCTCAATCACCCCATGTGGCCAGCCACCACCAATCATCACTGCCGGGGTTTTCCAGCAACCCTGGCAGGGTTCTAGCCTTTTCCTGTGCTGTAGCACGGCCGCTTCACCACCCCAGGGATCTGCAGTCCCGGCGGCAGCTTGGAATTTCTCCTTGCCGTGTCCCGCCTCTTCCTCAGCAGGCGCGGCAAAGCGCCAGCCACTCCCCACCTACGGGGGAAGCGGAAGCAATTCTTCTGCCTTCTGGCAGGGCAGAGAAGCGCAGGGCGTGGGACCATGTGCTAGTGCCACCCAGCTGCCTTGCATCATGTATAAGGGCAATGGGTCCAGGCAGGGGGCCATATTTTCTGATTGTTAATACGGTGTTCTTTTTGTTTAAATCTGATCTATTTGTCAGATCAGCGGGGGGGGGGGGTTGTTTTTGTTTTTTTAGATTGTAAGTCGCCTGAGCTGCTATGCAGAAGGGGCAAGGTATAAAGTTTTTTAAATAAATAAATTAATGAATTAAATCAGGGCTGGAAATCGGAGTGCCTCACACACATGCAACAGTGATCTGGGGACCATCCGGATAATACAGCTTCCGGGGCCCCATGGTCATCAGAGTTTAGCAGAGGTACGTGTGAGCTCACCCCCTGTGTCCCACCCCTAGTAAACAGCTCTCTCAGTCATGCAATGGTCAGTTCACTATCGAAAGTCCTTGTAGCCAAGGTTAGGGTTAGGCAGGACTTTATAGACCCCATTGCTAATAATAGATTTGCCAAAAGGTCACAATACACCTCTCCTCATCTTATCTCGAATACCACCCTTTCCCCCCAAAATTTGGTCAAGCCCTAAGTCCATACCTTTTTCCTGTGTCATCTACAAGGGAGCACTGCCAGGATCTTCATGGGTTTGGGACAGTTGTTCACTTCTGCTTTGAGTCTGTGCAGAGATCTGATCCATTTCCTTTGAAAAGGCTTTTCAGGGGCTGTCTGACTAGAACAGTTCTAGTGGGTTTACTGGTCATCAGGTTACATCCCATACCAAATAATTAAAGTAAAGTTGGCATAAGCTTTTGAGGGGAAGGTGGTGCAGAAAAGGAAGATGGGAAGAAGTTTACAAGGATTATTATTTTTCCAGATGGGAGTAGGAGTCCCTAGCAAAGAAATAATTAGCAATAGGACTCTAGCTATAACCGTAGCTTAGTGTACTTTAACACGTCACAATTTAAAGTGGAAAAACCCACAGAAAGCTGATTTGTTCTTTGGTCCTGGGCAAATTACTTAACCTCTCTACCTTAATTTTCTATTTTGTATAATAAGGCTAGTCATGCTCACTTAGCTTACAGGGTACTAATTGTTTCTAAAGCCCTTGGAAAAGGATTACATACATTGCATTACATTGTGCAACTGCTGTAATTACATGCCTAATATTTTGAATTGGCATGTATAACTAACCAATTATTTATTTTATGTGCTAATGTACATGTGTCAAATCATTGGGTTGGAAGGTATCTCAGGAGTCATCTAGTCCAACCTTCCTCTCTGCAGCAGGATATCCTATACCTACAGAATCACAAACACATTCTTTCCAGCCAGTTTCTGAAAACATCCAGTGAAGGTGATTCCGCAAACTCTCTAGGCAACTTATTCCATTGTCCAACGGTTCTTCTAATTAGGAAGATTGTCCTTATATTTAACCAAAATATAAGCTCACTCCCTTTTGCTCCATACTTGTGTAAGACTCCACATTTTTGTGGCAATCTTTTTGATATTTGAAACTGATATCACATCCCCTCCACCATTGTCTTTTCTCTAGGTTTAATTATTGCCAGTTCCTTCAGTCTTTCCTCATATGATTTGCATTCCCTCCCCTCTATTATCCTTGCTCAGCTCTCCTCAGAAATGTCTCTGGTTCATAAACATCCTTTTGAATTTTGGTGCTCAAAACTGAATACAGTACTGTGAGTGAGGTCTCGTCAGTGGCAAGTCAAGAGGCACCATTACTTTCTGTGTCTTCCACATTATGCTTTTGCTAATGGAGCCCAAAATGGTGCTTGCCTCTGTTGCAGAGTAATAACTGATTCGCAATCAGTAAGGACAAATGCAGCTGAAGGTTTAAAAACAGAACTTTACTTAAGCTTTCTCAGGCACAGATCCTTAGTTGCATCTAACTAGTAGTAAGACAAAATGGAGATTGAGACAGAGAAT
>QEPC01014254.1:6173779-6189782 GCA_003113815.1 Sphenodon punctatus | reverse complement strand
TTCTGGGCTGTTCTGAAGAGGTCTGGGCCCATAACCTGTTGCAGAGTAATAACTGATTCGCAATCAGTAAGGACAAATGCAGCTGAAGGTTTAAAAACAGAACTTTACTTAAGCTTTCTCAGGCACAGATCCTTAGTTGCATCTAACTAGTAGTAAGACAAAATGGAGATTGAGACAGACAATGAGAGAGAAGGGAAGAAGGAGTGGTTACACAAAGGAATTCAACTGTAAAACCCCATCTCCCTTCCATGTACATATAAACATAGCAGCGCCATCTGGTGGCTCTGTAGTTAATTACTGTTCTTAATACAGCAGGCATTTAACTGATGGATGCTGCATATACCAACAGCCTCCCCCCCACAACAATGTCACATTGGTGACTATTGTTCAGTTTGTAATTCACTGTAATTCCCAGATCCTTCTCAGTGGTACTACTGCCAAGCCAGTTGCCCCCTATTTATATTTGCACATTTCATTTTTCATTCCTCTTCAATGCCTTGCATTTTTAATTGTTAAATCTTATTTTATTTCCTCCAATCTAGGTCTCTAGTCTATGTAGCTCATTTTATATCCTAATACTGGACTCAGAACATAACATGTGAAACCACACCTTGCTACCTTCCAGTTTTAAACTGATCCATTAGCTATTTTGTTTGAGTGCTGTTTTTCAGACAGTTGTGAACCTACCTAATGGTAACTCTTCTCAACATACATTTCCCCAGCTTCCTTATGAGAATGTCACGTGAGACTGTGTCAAAAGTCTTACTGAAGTCAATAAATATTATGTTTACTGCATTCCCCTTGTACACTAATCCAGTTAGCTTGTCACAGAAGGAAACTAGATTGGTCTTGCTTGATTTGTTCTTAACAAATCCATGTTGTTAATTCTATTTTTCTCCAGATGCCTGCTAATTCATTGTTTTATAATTTATTCCAGTTTCTTCCCAGGTATTGAAGTTAAATACACAGCCATTAGCAATGACCTTATTTGCTCTTGTCACCAAAAAAGAGAAAATTAAAATTTATTTTGAAGTTGTGGGCTTGAAATAAGATCTTCTTTATCTCTCCTCTGAGATACTGTAAGATGGAAATGTAAGTGCCAACGGTGTGTTTGATTGTTTGACCGCAAGAAGCATGTTTATAGAAAAGGCAGAAAAAGGAATTGAGCCTTGTAGTTGTCAGATGTTGAGGGAGATGATGTTTTCTTTCAGTGCGCTAGAGAAATCATCAAGATATTCTTCATACAAATGAGGATTCCCCTGTACTTCTGCAAAAGTCATCTTGTGATCTTGCTGTGCAGCTACTAGTCATGCAAATTGAACCCCCCCACTGACTGTTCCATTCACTGCACCTGTATTTTAGGATCTTTATATATATATATATATATATATATATATATATATATATATATATATATATATATATATAGTTATGTTTTTTGCATCTTTGAAGCAGCTTCCTCTCCTTTTGGTTTTCAGTCTACATCTCCTTGAACAGTACAGTAAAATATACCCTTCATATGTCTTTTTTGTTTGTCATTTCCTCTGAAGAGTGATTTTATCTGACTTTATCACTTTGTAGTTTGTGATTGGGACTGCATATCACTCTTGTGTGGACCCTCAGTAATTTGGTGTTCATTTAAATGTTAAATTAAAAATGTATATATGAGAGTTAGGGATCCTACCCAAGCTAATTATTCACCAAGGAGATCTGAAATCAATGTTAATGAGGTAAAACAAGCAAAGAACCAAATGACTGAACATTAAAAGATATGTAAGCAAATGTGGAAAAGATTCAAAACTGGAGAACCCAAAGTAGCGCTTGACCAGCATGTATGGAGGAGTGAATTTATATATCTTAAAATATTATATGAATTAAAATCTAAACATTTCAAGGCAGGGAGGAAGACCACAAAGCAGGAATTCATGTGTGTGGCATAAGAAATGGTGGGAAATGCTTAAATGTGAACTTAAGAAGTACGCTACTGAGTCAGAGCAATGGTCCTTCAAACCCAGTATCCTGCTTCTGACGCGGCCAATTTCGGTTGCATGGGAGAAGTATCAGCAGTCACAATGGGCAACCCATTCCCTGTTGATCACTCCCTGCTCCTGACAGCAAGAAGTTTCTATCTCATAATCTACTTGGCTAATAGCCACTAAGGGACCTATTCCCCAAGAATTTATCCAGTCCTTTTTTAAACGCAGCTATACTAGTAGCCCTGACAACCTCCTTGGGCAACAAATTCCACAATTTAACTGTGTGTTGGGTGTTAAAATTCTTCCTTGTGTTTTAAATCTCCCATCAGTTAGTTTCATGGAGTTTCCCCTAGTTCTAGTACTACTTGAGAGGGTAGTGATATATGGTAGTTTTGTTCGAGCTTACATGAAGGTTTTCTGGTTAAAGTTCTAGTAATGTTTCACTAGGAAGCCACCGGAGGTAGAGGTGCATTACAGGTCAGTGTGTGAATTCACCACCAGGGTAGTAACAGTGGGCAAAAACCGATATGATATGGACCTGCTATGGCCTACCTGGGACGGGGACTCAGCCACATGTATGTTCCCTGGCTGCCAGATGTTGGCCTGCTGATAGTGCCCTCAGCTGGATAGGCAGTTGGCCCAAAATGGGTATTCCAGAAGATCCTGGGCAGATGTTCTAGGCCAAGGGCCACCCCGATTGGCCAACATGGGCCACAGTGGGCTAACGCATCTGTTTACCCTACCATCCCCATGTGGGGTAGGGGCTGCTATGGCTGTCCATCATTGGAGTGGGGCACTGGGAGAGGGGGATGTTCATTAATTGTCACCTGCCAACTCGGAGCATAGTAGCCACTGTTTTCCACCCTGCTTCTGGCCAGCGAGCTGCTGCACCAGTGTCGCATCTGTTTTTACCCACTGACTCCCAAGCTCTCCTGCTAGCTTCTAAGCCCCTCTCTTAGGGTGGGGTTCATTATTAAACAGCAAAGACAACACAGTCCAGTACCACTGGAACAGAGGAAGTTGCCAGAAGTGATAAGTCCGTGAAACTCTTCATGCACTGAAATTGCTGATGTCATCCCAATCCCATAGCTACTCTTACAGATGTTCATGCTGTACTTGTTCCAGCAGCTACCTGGCAATCTCCTCCCACCAGCTGCTGCTCAGATAATATATTTCTCTGGGCTCTCAAATTACTAGGGGTAGGACTACCTGATCTACCGGTATCCGATACTGCCCGGTATTGGGTGTACCAGCAGTATTGGATTAAACCCGGTAATCCCGGTAAATTACCAGATTCCCCCCGTACCGGATTTTTTACATTGCGGCCATTCAAATGAATGGTCACAATGTAAAAAAAAAAACACAAAAACCCACAAACACTTTCCCTCCCTGAGTCCAGGCTGCGCGGGTGGAAGGGGGGACACCCTGCACCCACCCTGCCCAGCCTGGATTTAAACAACAACAAAAAATTCTCCTAAGTCCCCTAGTGCGGGCTCCGGGTCGCCGCCGGCAACCCAGAGCCCACACCAGCACTGCAGCAGCAGGTAAGTGTACCAGTACTGTACTGATCCCTGGGGTGGGGTGGGGTTTAACACTCCCCCCACCCCAGGGATCACCCTACCTCCCCAATGCCATTGCCTACCTTGAGCTCCGGGCGGTGGTGGCGGCGGTCCGGTGGCTTCAGTGCTGGCTGTGGCTGCCTTCTTCAGCATGCTACTAGGCCTTCTGGGGAACTTCCAGGTTCCCCAGAAGGCCTAGTAGCATGCTGAAACCAGCAGCAGCCACAGCCAGCGCTNATATATAGTTATGTTTTTTGCATCTTTGAAGCAGCTTCCTCTCCTTTTGGTTTTCAGTCTACATCTCCTTGAACAGTACAGTAAAATATACCATTTTAGGATATATATATATATATATATATATATATATATATATATATATATATATATATATATAGTTATGTTTTTTGCATCTTTGAAGCAGCTTCCTCTCCTTTTGGTTTTCAGTCTACATCTCCTTGAACAGTACAGTAAAATATACCATTCATATGTCTTTTTTGTTTGTCATTTCCTCTGAAGAGTGATTTTATCTGACTTTATCACTTTGTAGTTTGTGATTGGGACTGCATATCACTCTTGTGTGTACCCTCAGTAATTTGGTGTTCATTTAAATGTTAAATTAAAAATGTATATATGAGAGTTAGGGATCCTACCCAAGCTAATTATTCACCAAGGAGATCTGAAATCAATGTTAATGAGGTAAAACAAGCAAAGAACCAAATGACTGAACATTAAAAGATATGTAAGAAAATGTGGAAAAGATTCAAAACTGGAGAACCCAAAGTAGCGCTTGACCAGCATGTATGGAGGAGTGAATTTATATATCTTAAAATATTATATGAATTAAAATCTAAACATTTCAAGGCAGGGAGGAAGACCACAAAGCAGGAATTCATGTGTGTGGCATAAGAAATGGTGGGAAATGCTTAAATGTGAACTTAAGAAGTACGCTACTGAGTCAGAGCAATGGTCCTTCAAACCCAGTATCCTGCTTCTGACGCGGCCAATTTCGGTTGCATGGGAGAAGTATCAGCAGTCACAATGGGCAACCCATTCCCTGTTGATCACTCCCTGCTCCTGACAGCAAGAAGTTTCTATCTCATAATCTACTTGGCTAATAGCCACTAAGGGACCTATTCCCCAAGAATTTATCCAGTCCTTTTTTAAACGCAGCTATACTAGTAGCCCTGACAACCTCCTTGGGCAACAAATTCCACAATTTAACTGTGTGTTGGGTGTTAAAATTCTTCCTTGTGTTTTAAATCTCCCATCAGTTAGTTTCATGGAGTTTCCCCTAGTTCTAGTACTACTTGAGAGGGTAGTGATATATGGTAGTTTTGTTCGAGCTTACATGAAGGTTTTCTGGTTAAAGTTCTAGTAATGTTTCACTAGGAAGCCACCGGAGGTAGAGGTGCATTACAGGTCAGTGTGTGAATTCACCACCAGGGTAGTAACAGTGGGCAAAAACCGATATGATATGGACCTGCTATGGCCTACCTGGGACGGGGACTCAGCCACATGTATGTTCCCTGGCTGCCAGATGTTGGCCTGCTGATAGTGCCCTCAGCTGGATAGGCAGTTGGCCCAAAATGGGTATTCCAGAAGATCCTGGGCAGATGTTCTAGGCCAAGGGCCACCCCGATTGGCCAACATGGGCCACAGTGGGCTAACGCATCTGTTTACCCTACCATCCACATGTGGGGTAGGGGCTGCTATGGCTGTCCATCATTGGAGTGGGGCACTGGGAGAGGGGGATGTTCATTAATTGTCACCTGCCAACTCGGAGCATAGTAGCCACTGTTTTCCACCCTGCTTCTGGCCAGCGAGCTGCTGCACCAGTGTCGCATCTGTTTTTACCCACTGACTCCCAAGCTCTCCTGCTAGCTTCTAAGCCCCTCTCTTAGGGTGGGGTTCATTATTAAACAGCAAAGACAACACAGTCCAGTACCACTGGAACAGAGGAAGTTGCCAGAAGTGATAAGTCCGTGAAACTCTTCATGCACTGAAATTGCTGATGTCATCCCAATCCCATAGCTACTCTTACAGATGTTCATGCTGTACTTGTTCCAGCAGCTACCTGGCAATCTCCTCCCACCAGCTGCTGCTCAGATAATATATTTCTCTGGGCTCTCAAATTACTAGGGGTAGGACTACCTGATCTACCGGTATCCGATACTGCCCGGTATTGGGTGTACCAGCAGTATTGGATTAAACCCGGTAATCCCGGTAAATTACCAGATTCCCCCCGTACCGGATTTTTTACATTGCGGCCATTCAAATGAATGGTCACAATGTAAAAAAAAAAACACAAAAACCCACAAACACTTTCCCTCCCTGAGTCCAGGCTGCGCGGGTGGAAGGGGGGACACCCTGCACCCACCCTGCCCAGCCTGGATTTAAACAACAACAAAAAATTCTCCTAAGTCCCCTAGTGCGGGCTCCGGGTCGCCGCCGGCAACCCAGAGCCCACACCAGCACTGCAGCAGCAGGTAAGTGTACCAGTACTGTACTGATCCCTGGGGTGGGGTGGGGTTTAACACTCCCCCCACCCCAGGGATCACCCTACCTCCCCAATGCCATTGCCTACCTTGAGCTCCGGGCGGTGGTGGCGGCGGTCCGGTGGCTTCAGTGCTGGCTGTGGCTGCCTTCTTCAGCATGCTACTAGGCCTTCTGGGGAACTTCCAGGTTCCCCAGAAGGCCTAGTAGCATGCTGAAACCAGCAGCAGCCACAGCCAGCGCTGAAGCCGCCGGAGCGCCGCCGGAGCGCCTCCACTGCCGCCGCCGCTCAAGGTAGGCAATGGCATTGGGGAGGTAGGGTGATCCCTGGGGGGTGGGTTAAACCACCCACCACCCCAGGGATCAGTACAGTACCGGTACACTTACCTGCTGCTACAGTGCTGGTGTGGGCTCTGGGTCACCGGCAGCAGCCCAGAGCCCGCACTAGGGGACTTAGGGGAAATTTTTGTTGTTGTTTAAATCCAGGCTGGGCAGGGTGGGTGGGGGTGTCCCCCCTTCCACCCACGCAGTCTGGGAGTGGGGAGTTTTTTGTTTTTTAATTTTTTCCATTGATTTCAATGGGGACAGTTCCCCATTGAAATCAATGGAAAAGATCCTGTACCGGTAAACCGGTATTAATAATCCAGTAAACCGGTTTTTTAAAATCCGGGAACCGGTAAAACCTGTACCCGGTATTTGCCCTCATGTCCCACCCCTACAAATTACCATAGACTGGAGGTAGTATGATGCTCCTATCTAAATGTAACAGTGTCACCCAACAATGATTTCTTGGGATCCAATCCATGGTAAGCACATATTGGGATTTATATTTCCACAAAAAGATGTAATGCACAATTTAACACTGAAAATGAGTGGCTAATGTTACATCAAGAAATACCCAGAGTCTTTCCACACCTTCTGCCAGATGACAAAAAAACAACACACCTCTCCTTTCAGTAGCCCTTCCTGACCATCATCCTATCATGGCTTCTTCCTTTTCACCACCAGACAGCCCTACAACTGATGGGGATCTGGCAAAAACTTTACTTATTGTTGGGCACTCGTGTAAGGGGGCAAATGTAAAACAATTTCTGTACAGTCCCTCTTGGTCACCTTTATGTAGCTGGTATGGGATCAAATTTGTAGTGATAAGGTACAGAGTAAACATGTGTAGCTATTTCACACTTCTTTTCCCTCCACTTAACCCCTTGGTTACTGGAGCACATTCCAGCACTCTGTCTTTCCAGGATCTTTACAGAAAAAATTCATAGGATGAAACCAAGAGTTATTGTACTCAGACATCTGTTATCCTGTAAAAGAGAACACCTCAATGTTAGTAAACAAACACTTTACATTCCAAGTAATTAACAGTGAAACTTTAATTAAGATACTCTTAGAATTCTAAACAAAAGCTATTGGGCAGAGGGGCATGTAGCTGTGTGAGTTTATAAGTATAGATTCTACTTATACATGAAGTAGAAAATTTGGTTGCTATACATGTCGTATTTCAAAGTTTCAATTTTATTCACAGCCTCTATAAATAACTATAGTTCACCAATATAAGCACTGAGTTTCTGTCCTAGGTGTTAGATTGGAAAATCCTGCTCTTTTGAATAGAAAAATTATGAACTGAGCCATCAGGGCCTCTTTAGCAGCTAAACATTATCACCATTGTTTCAATCATGTTAGTGGTGGTCCTTGGAACAGTGGGTGATTTCAGATGTCGCGGGCCGCTAGGCCCGCTACTCTGAACCACGCATTGGGATCCATTTCGGATCCTGGTCAGGAATCAGTCTGGCCATCCTTTAGACGTCCTGGGCTGATTCCTCATGGGGATCGGGGAGGGGGCGGGGCTGCGTGGCACAATGTGCATCCCCCCACGCTCCCCCCGATGCGCCCGATCCCGTATCGTGGTCTGGGCCATGATCCGGCTGGGCTTTAGGGTACAGATGTAACCTGTGGCCCGTCCCAGATCATGGCCAATAGATCACGGTAGGGGCCCAATCCTACCACGATTCTGGACGTCTGGCCGGCCAAAAGTCCAGAATCGTGGTCATTGCGATTCCCACCAGGGATTCACTGGGGTGAACATCTGGCGGGAACCCCAACAGACGAAACGGTGCAAACGTCCACCACAGGGGATTCACTGTGGTTGACCGTGATATCGTTTCATCTGAAAATACCCAGTGTCAGTGCTTCTAGGCTAATCAGTGACTGGCTGTTCACCTTGATAGATAAGCATTAGTAACTTATGACATCATCACCTCTGAGAGATTACCTAAACTTCATCCCGGTCTGGGAGTGTTTTAGACAAGTGCCTTCCCATCTATTACACATCAGTCACCCACCCATCATACATGTTGCAGGATTGCATAGGGTGCCAATGTGGTCCTGCAACATACATGATGGGTGGGTGGGATTGATGGGTAACAGGTGGGGAGGTACTTCTCTAAAAACACCCTGGGAATAGCTCCAGCAAAAGTAAACAGTGCTAGTGGTGGGAGGAACAACACTTCCTCCTTCTTAGTTTCTAGATTTTGCTTTGCATTTTTAAATGCAGAAGTGGTTTAGTTATTTCAGACACTCTCATTCCTTGGCCTTTTCTGCCATGCTGATGTAGACAGACAGAGGAGCTTGAGTTGTTTCCCTCTCTGTGGAGTAGGTAATGCAGCTATCACAATGTGCTCTTTGAGAAGCCTTTGACTCTAGCCTTTATTTCTTCCACCAGAGTCCTGTCTGCTAACATTCCATACACAAAGCAAGGGGCTTATCTCCCCCTGCAGCATCAAGAGCAAGTGGGTATCATTTCCTTAAGAGTTCTATTTGCTTCATGAAGCATTGTAAGTGGGACGTGGCAGTGGTGAGAAATGCAGTTGGTTTGTTATGATATCGTAGCTTTAGCATGTTGCAAAATTGTCAGAGGAATTTATGAAATTATGGGCAATCTTTCATAAATGTTATAGAAATACAAATAAATATCACTTCTGTATGGGGCAAGACTATGTTGGCAAAAGTAAGTTACTTGGAACAATTTCTGACCCATCAATCACTACTACTGCTAATCATTTCTATAGTGCAACTAGATGTATGCAGTACTTTGCAGTCACAGGTTCCTGCCCAGTGGGCTTACTAACTAAGATGCACATGGATGAGGGGAACACAGGGAGAGACAGACAGACAGACTCACACACCCATTTCTTTTTTTACAGATGTGGAACTGAGGTTGTGACTCTCCCAAGGCCACTGAATGGGTTCAGGGCTAGGGTGGGATTTAAACCCTGGATTTCCAGGTCCAAATCCAGTATCTTATCCACTACACTACATTTCCCAGAGAAAGGTGATGTTAGGAGAAGGGATAATAAAAGATTCCCTAGAGAAAGGTGGTGATTCCCTAGAGAAAGGAGAGGGTGAAGTGTGGTAATAATAAAATCAAGTTTTCCCCTTTGATTCATTTAAGAATAATACTTGCCAATCTAGTGTTGGTATATCTTTCAGTTTTTAGAGTTATTTCTAAAGCCTCCAATCCCGAAGTTCTGAATTTCAGAGTGGATTTTTTAAAAGGTTGTGGTTGTGCAAAAAAACCTTGAACTTGGTACCAGAGTGTGCCAAAAGGAACAGATATTTAAACAAAGCCCAGATATGTTTTGTAACCGATCTCAGGATTTATTTTTTTAAAATCAACCCTATGATTTTGGGCCCTGATTCACTCTTAAATGCTTGGAGTTGACTATATTCCTATTTATATTTCATGTTATCTCTAGAAGGTTTAGTTTTGAACAGTATGTGCAACATAATAGAAAAACAATTTTTTAATATGTTTTATATTTTTCTGTCCTTTTTTCTCCTTCACGGCACATTTTCTTTCTTTGTTGTTTGTCTTGGCTAATAATTTCTTCTGTCTTTCGGTATCTATAGTTCTATCTTTCTCTTTCCATCTTCCTAGCTTCTATTCTTCTTTCATTGTATTGTGCTTTCTCTTTACGCAGCCTTGTAATCATTTCTTTTTGTTCTTTCAATAAGTCTTGCTCTCGGTTTTCCCATACATCTTACAAAACAATATAGACTTTCTTCCTCCCTTCATGCAGCCTATCCTTCTCGTTAATACTCATCCACTCCTTATGATCCCTATGACCATAACAGTGCTTTGGTGGTCACTCACAACGCTCTTGCAGAATACCTATAACCCCTGTACACTGTCTCTCCCAGTTATCTGAAAAATGATGATGATGATGATGATGATGATTAATAAATTCTTGTTTATATAGCACCTTCCTGGCATGGCAGTCTTAGATAGATAGATAGATAGATAGATAGATAGATAGATATGTAATTCTCTCTCTTCTGATTATGTTCCCTCAGGCTCTATAACCAACTTTATCCATTTGTGTGAGGCTTTTATGTGCACATGTAATAATCTAGTGAGTATTGAACATGTTCTTGCACTACCCTTCCTGGCACAAGTAGTAAATGATGTATATGTTTTGTGACAGATTTTAGTATTTTACTCCTCTTTTCAATTGTTTTCCAAACACTGTTTTGTGGCAGTATAATCCTGTATATAAGAAAGCGGAGGGGGGGGACTCAGAGAATGAAAGGTGGTAAAATTAGGAAAAGATAATGTGTACAACAATGCCATGCTCATTTGCAGCTGCAAAGGCTCATTGGAGTAGTTCTCAATTAACTTTTAATTATTTGTAGGCAAAAGAAATTCCATGGTCCCCAGTGAATGCATCAGGTTTTTTTGGGATTTTTACATAATTAAAAATGCCTGATTATGGCCTAGATTCTCATTTACACTGTGGGCACTTTACTTTTCTTTGGCAGGACAAAAGTGTCTTAAAGTGGGACTAAATTGCAGTTGTGCACACTTTATAGCCACTTTATATAGCAAGAATGGTGTAAAGTGGCCTTACTTCAAATGGAAATTAGGTCCTGTGTGACTAAAATGCACATGGTCTTAATTACATTTAGCCATGCAAATGACTTCTATATGACTGACTAATTGTCCATTAAAATTCTGGTAAATGTGCTTGAATCTTGTTAAGCATAATCACATGGACAAGAGTCTATAACTGCCTGTTTATGTGTCTGGAAAATGTACACATCTCTATCACCATTTGTCCTTGGTCCAAATTTCCAAGGGATACAGGAGTTCACAGTGGAGTGCTGGAGGGTATTAATGCCATGTATGTAGAGAGTGCTACTTTGGGTGATTTCAGATGTTACGGGCCTCCCTCTTACCACAGTCAATCCCCTGTGGTGGAGCAGAGGCCCGTAACGTCTAATGGGGTTCCCGCCAGAGGTGAACCTCCGGCGGGAATCAGATTAACCACGATTCTGGAGGTGAGGCCAGCCTCACCTCCTGAATCATGGTTAGCGCAACCACGATCCAGGCTCGGCGGAAGGTAACGTCTGTTATCTCCGCTGACCCGGATCGTGGCCCAGACCACGCTGCAGGATTGGGCGCAGCAGCCGAATTGGCCACTGCACCCACCCATCTCCCAGAGGGTGGGTGGCCAGGGGAGCACAGGGGGGGGGGGAGAGGGCTATGCGGCTGCATGTCACGTGGCCCCACCCCCTCTCCGATCCCCTATAGGAATCAGGCTGGCATGTCTAATGGAGGGCCAGCCTGATTTCTGTCCGGAATCCGAAACGGATCCCGGACCGTGGTTAGAGGGAGGCCCGGCACGTCTAAAATCACCCTTTGTCATATGTCTTGGTTTCATCATAAAAAAAATAGCCATCTGCCGGCTCTTATTGGTGCAGTATCTCCCCCTGCTTCCTAGCATTAATCATATATAGTACTGCTTTAGAAATTTTTCAAGGCATTCGCTATCTCATACTTCCCAACATTTCAAGTGGTTGAAGAGCAAAATAAGCTTCACCCCCAAAATCCCCATCCCCCCAAATACATGTATTCACACACATACATTCGCGCGCACACACTCTATACTCACACTTACATGCACATACTCATGTTGGTCTCCTACCACTGGTAATGGGCGGCAGCAGTAGCAGCTTGGCTCTGGTCAGGTTGTGCCTCTAGACTAGAAATCTAAACAAAGAGAAATCCATTCTCTTCTTAGAGTTAAAAACAAATGAAAGAACTGTGGGTTACAGTACTGAACTGGAGCATTAATGGCCAGTACCTTTTGCTTTATAGGAAGGAAAGGCACTCATATACTTAACCAGTGGTATGATGCTGTACATGAGGGGAGAGGAAGAGTTGTATGCATCATAGCCTCAGCGGTGATTAGTTGATACACTGAGTCATGAAATAGCAATCCCTTTCTGTGCCGTGTCATGGACGGATCATTACCTCCTGCAGGCCTCTTTCCCAGTGCATGTCTGCTGCCGGAGGGACGTGGAATGAATTCGAATAGTTTACCCCAGAAGGTTGCCAGAAGGGTTCTGGATGCTCTAGGGGAGTATCCCTCTGATCTTGAAGACCGTCTCATTGATGACCTCGTTGTGTTATGGAATACCTTGCTGACAGAGGTCATTGATCAGATGGCTCCTAGGCGTCTGTTGCCCAGGCAACAGCTCCGCAGGCCTCCTTGGTTTTCTGAGGAACTGCGGTTGCTGTATCAAGAGGGGCGATGGTTAGAGAGATGGTGGCGTCATTCTCATGCTGAAGATGACAGATTGCATCATAGAGCCAGTTTACATGCCTATGCTGTGGCTATGTGGGCAGCAAAAAAGGAGTTTTTTGCTGCTCTCATAGCATCTGCAAAGTCCTGTTCGGCAGAACCTTTCTGGGTGGTGCAGGGGCTGGTCAGTCCGACCTCCCTGCACCTTGGAGTGGAGTCATCTGCTGCATGCTGTGAAATGTTTGTGGATTATTTTGTGGATAAAATCGCTCGTATTCACCATGACTTCTACACCACACTTATTATAAAGGGGAACCTGGAGGTTATGGAAGCTCCACCATGTCTGGTTTTATGGGATCAATTTCAGTCGGTGACACCCGCAGATGCGGTGGATGTTCTGTGGGCAGTCAGAGCCACATCTTGTGAATTAGATTCTTGTTCATCCTGACTAGTTAAGGCTTTCCAGGAGACAATTGGACCGTTACTGGCTGGGGTGGTCAACGCCTCCCTTCGGGAGAGCAGAGTGCCGGGCTGTCTCAAGGAGGTGGTGGTGCGGACTCTGCTCAAGAAACCATTGCTTGACATGGATTCCCTCACCAGCTATTGGCCTGTCTCTAACCTTTCCTTTTTAGGGAAGGTTATTGAATGGGTGGTGGCTCGACAGCTCCAGGGACATCTTGATCGTATCAGTTTTCTTGATCCCTCTCAGTCGGGATTTCGCCCGGGGTATGGCACAGAGACTGTGCTTGTGGTTTTGGTTGACAGTTTACATCATGCATGGGATTGGGGTCATTCGACCCTGTTGATTCTATTAGATCTGTTGGCTGCATTTGATACCGTTGACCACGAGATGTTGGTGACGCACATACGGGATCGTGCAGGGGTGGGTAGGACTGCTCTTGAATGGTTCTGCTCATTCCTGGCCAGGAGAACTCAGCGAGTGGCGCTCAGGGATTATTTTTCATCATACCGGGACCTCTCAGGTGGAGTTCTGCAGGGTTCTGTTTTGTCCCCTCTCCTGTTCAACATGTATATGCAACCGCTCAGCGAGGTGATATGGGGGTTCAATGTGCGGTGTCATCAATACGCTGATGACACCCAGCTGTATCTCTCCTTTTCCACAGATCCAGGCCCAGCAGTCTCGGTGCTCACTTGGTGTCTGACGGCGGTGGGGGACTGGTTGGCTGAGGCTGAATCTTGAGAAGACGGAGGTGATGTTAGTGGGTAAGACGATGGAGATGGTGGCCCCCATTATTGATGGGGTCTTTCCCCCATTGGTCTCCCAGGTACAGAGTCTGGGGGTGCTCCTTGACTCGCAGCTCCACCTGGATGTCCAGGTGGAGGCTGTGGCAAGGAGTGCCTTTCGCCAATTACATCTGGTGCGATGGCTTCAGCTGTATGTCTCAGACACCAACCACTGTCATCCATGCTTTCATCACCTCCAGATTGGACTAATGTAATGCACTCCAAGTGGGGCTACCCATGATGATAGCTCAGAAATTGCAGCTAGTGCAGAATGCAGTGGCCTATCTCCTGGTGGGACTGGACTGCCAGGAGCATATTACACCGGTGCTCTGCTCTATTCACTGGCTGTCGATAGTTTTCCAAACCCGATTCAATGTGTTGGTTTTGTCCTATAAACCCCTCAACAGCCTAGGTCCTACTTATCTGTGGGACCACCTCACCCCCTGGATTCTGGATCAGCCTCTGCGGTCATCCGGGGATACCCTGATCGACGTCTCCGGGGGGCTACGCAGGAGTGTCAGGCTCCAGGGTCAGGAGCTGGGGGGAAAGGGAGGAGAGAGAAGGGCGGGTAAGGTATGGATGGGCCTTTGAGGCTGGAAAGGGGCCACCAATGGAGGAAAGCTGGAAGGGGGAACCAATGACCGGGTAGCAGGGAAGGGGGAACCATGAACAAGGAACTTGAGGTGGTCCCTAGGGATAGGAGGATGGCAGGAAGAACCAGTGACAGGGGATCTGGAGGGGGGAACCAATGGGAAGGGAGAGCCAGGAACAACGGAGCTCGAAAGGGTACCCAGGGATCGGAGAGCTGGAAAGGGAAGCCAGCAACAAGAACTAGGAGGGTTTACCTGTGATAGGGAAGCTGGAAAGGGAAACCCGCAACAAGGACTAGGAGGGATTACCTGTGATAGGGAAACTGGAAAGGGAAACCCGCAACAAGAATTAGGAGGGATTACCTGTGATAGGGAAGCTGGAAAGGGAAGGATAGCCTGCAATAAGGAAGCTGGAAAGGAAGCTGGAACCCAGCAATGAGGACTACGAGGGGTTACCTGTGATAGAGAAGCTGGAAAGGAAAACCAGCAACAGGTGTGCTTGAGCGCAATAAAGGTTGGGAAAAGTCTGACTTATCAATTGAAGAAGTACAAAGTGCTGCAATCTGTGTATTTTTGAACTCTCAAAAGCATGGATCAAATGCTTTGTATTAGGAGCTTTTAGACAGTTTGCTGTACTGAATAGCTGATAAGTGGGATCTTACCAGGGGCGGTGGGCCGCCTAGGGAGGGGGGGAATTCCCCTCCTGGCCCCAGGAGGACTCCCCTGGCTGGCCGGCTGGAAGTCCAATGGTGGGGGGAGCAGCTGCATACTCCGCGGTGAATATTTGGAGCCACATCGAAGAACCTGGTTTAGGGCAGCAACCTTCAGAAGGTTGCTGCTCTAAACCAGGTTCTTTGAGGTGGCTCCAAACATTCTCACTGGTTGTGTGTGCGCGCATATGTGCGAACACAACCATTAACTCACCACCACCCCAAGGCTTCCTAAGGAAGCCTTTCAGGGGCAAAAGGGAGGCGTTTTCCCCCTTTATGCAGAATGGGCGGCTAGAAGCACCGTCCATTCTGCATAAAGGGACCCTGCAATGGAATGATGCCGCAGGGGGCACTGTTCCATTGCAGGGGCTGGGCAGGGGGAAAGTCCATGCCAGGGTGCTGCATACAGGCCCACCTGTGCAGGGGGGGGGGCTGGGAACTTCTTCCGGGCACGCAGTTCCCAGCCCCGCCCCCGAGTCCCTTCCTCCCTCCCTGTCAAGTCAAACTGACTCAACTCTGGGAGGGAGGAGGAGAACCTGGGGAAGTCCAGCTGCGTGGCAGCTCCCAGGCCCGACTGAACAGTTCGGGCCTGGGAGTTGCCGCGCAGCCATCAGGAGCAGGTCCGGAGCAGAGAGGACGGAGAGGAGCCTGCAGTGACGAAGCCGCCGCCGGTGAGTAAGTTGCGGGGCCAGGGGGGAGAGTGGGGGGCACATGGTGGGAGGGAGTGTGGGGGAATGGGGGAGGGGAGACTGGGGATGGGTTAGAGTAGGGGGGCTGGGAGCCAGGGCTCCTGGGTTCCCTGGGAGGGGAGTGGGTGGGCTAGTGGGTTAGAGCAGGGGG